>VDFB02068142.1:18119-78560 GCA_007258455.2 Sequoia sempervirens | reverse complement strand
TTTTTACTCATTTCAAGCTTTCATTCATCTATTCTGAACCTCTCATTCCAAGAAGTCATTCATCCATTTCGATAATCCATTCACTCATTTCAAGTAAACATTCATCCATTCTGAACCTCCTTCTATCATTCTGATTGGTTGTTCACCTATTTTGAGTGTTCGTTTACTCATTTTGAGCATTTGTTCATCCATTTCGAATCTTTGTCTCCTCATTTTGAGAGTTGTTCATCTATTTCAATCAATTGTTTACTTATTCTCAGTAATCGTTCATTCATCCCAATCTTTTTTCTCCTCGTTCTGAGAGTCATTCATCCATTCTTCATAGTCATTTACCCATTTTGAGTAGTTGTTCATCCAATATGATCAATCATGTACTTGTTTTGAGGATTCATTCACCCATACCTATCATCCATTTCCCCAATCCTATCATCCGTTTCTCGGTCCAATTGTCCATCTACCCATTAGCAAGGTCATCATCTATCATCTAAATCACATAGGTACATCATTTGTGAGCATCTCTAGGTTATTATCTGAATTGACCTAGGTGTTTGAATTGATCATCATCCTCAACATCTACTTAGGATTGTCATCCATCCTAAGTTAATCATCATTTTCAGCCCAATCAATCCACTTTCAATCTAAAAGTGAATTTTGTGTCGTAATCATCTATTTATCCTTTAATCCAATCAATTAGTATCCTAAGTCACCTAAGGTAATCTTTGAACAAGGTTTACAGTCCCTTTCGTCATCCTATCTGATCCATTAGTCAATCTTATCAATCATCGATCGATCTTATCTAATCCAATACAATCACATCCCTATCCAATCACCTCCGACCCAATCAATCTACTTCCATCTTGAAGTAGCTTTAGTGTCGTGATCATCCTTTGATAATCAAATTCAATCATTAGAATCAATCCCATCACATCATCCAATCATCCTAATATGAGCTTTAATCCAATCCCAATCTGAGCTTGACCTAAATCTTGATTTGAGTTTTAGTCCATTTCCATCCAAAATATTTGATCCATCCTATTTATCCTTTTATCATCATGAATACTTATCCTCCATCAATAGTAATCAAGGGAAACCCAAATTACGTCAACAACAATAACGAAAGTCTTATCAATCAAGAAGAATATGACATAGATCCCCATGACACTATCATCGCTAGTAAGTTATCTGCATCCACTTCCCACAATCCAATCACCCTTTCAACCTATCCTGTTATGTCTTCATCCATGCCTAATCACACTCCTTATGCTACCTTTGACAAGGGATATCCATTATCTTCCTCACATGCATCCCCGTCATATCCTTCACTTGCATCATCTCCTTATCCAACATCCATGTCTTCCTATCCTAATCCACCATCACAATACCCCTATCTTAATCCCCCGTCGACAACCTCCTATCTCAATCTTTCATCTGCATATGCCACTATCCTAATCCTCCTTACCAATAAACCTATCCTAATCCAACATCCACATCTTCTTATCCTAGTCCAACATCCGTATCTCTCTATCCTAATCCAACACCCATGTCTCCCCATCCTAATCCACCATCCCAATACCCTTACTACACTCCATCAGTTGTATCCTCATGTCCTAATCCACCATCCATGTCCTCCTATCTTAATTCATCATTCCAATATCCCTACCTCAATCCTCCATCCAATCCTAATCCTCCATCTACTCCCAGTCCTATATCCAATCCCATTCCTCCATCTAACCCCAGTCCACCAATCTATAATCCTAGTCCTCCATCAATCCCTAATCCCTCATCTACTCCTATCATTTCATCTTAGCCTAGAGTATGCAAATTTCTCACTCCAAAAGTTCTCCAAGGACTCATGACAAATAAGACATCCCCCACTCCACACATTGCAGTTATGGAACCATGCCATCCCAATCCATCATCCACAATCACTAGTGATGAGACCCTTCTCCTTACCACATCTATCATTGATGCTACCACCCCTAGCACCACTCAAACAATTGAAATCCTCACATCCACTAAATCTTATGAACCTCCATCTCCTATCCTAAGAGCCACTGAACCCATCGATGACACACAAATCCAATCCACTCCTCCTTCTCCTAGTATCACTAAAATCCATTCCCATGAACTTCATGAACCCTCCATCCTTCTATCTTCCCCACTTGAAGAGTCCCTCCAACACTCCATCATCGTGCCACCCACACAAGATGAGTCATGCCAAGAGCCTAATCCAAAGCATGCCAACATATCCACTTTTCCACATCAAGATCCTATTGACCCACCTAGTCCTACTCAAGATTGCAGTCCTCCATCCACTCCATCTCATGCCCCCCTTGGCATTGAATATTCCACCGCTCCATCTCATGAGCCCTTATCTCCATCTCCATCGCATGAACCCTTATCACCCATTTCCATAAATCTAGATCCTATCATATTCTCTAATCCCTCTCTTGATACCACCCATCAAGGTGCTGCTATCCCACCATCTTCATTTCCCGATCCTCCATCATCACCTAAACCTACTATTCCCTCATTGCTTGTCTATCCCCTTGGTACTCTCACATTCTCCCATGGTGGTCTCCTTGTAGATGAAAAAGAAAACATATATACCACCCATCCTCCTCTTCCTAATAATGGACTCGCATCATTCTTCCAAAATAACAAAATCCTATCATGGATCGAATGCTTAAGAACATGAACTATCAAGGAAAAGGTCTAGGCCTTCATGAGCAAGGTATTTTAGAGCCCATCAAGGTAAAGGAACAAATCTATATGCAAGGTCTTGGACATATTTCTCAAGACTCACAATCTAAAGATGTTGGTACAACCTCTAGACATCCTTAATGAGCCTCTTCCAAAAGAAATATAGGCTTTTCACATCGCTCTACCAAATCATATGTTGCCATCCCTCCTCCTCCATCGTATCACCTCGAAACAACCATCCAAATTCCGCCTTCATATGCTCAATCCATTTTGGGTCCTTATGTCCCTTTGTCCACCATCTCCCATCCTTCATCTACTTCATCCATTTTGGGTCCTTATGTCCCTCCACTCGCTATCACGCATCCCACACATACTACATCTATTGTGGGCCCTTATATCCCAAAGTCACCCCCTCCATCTCATCCTATCCATCCAACACCTATCCATGTCACCCATCATAAACATCCCACTCCCATGTTCCCTAATCAGGATCAACAAAGGCACGCACCTTCACATCCTCTATCCACATATCATCCCCAAAATCCTACATCCATCACCCCACATCATACATCTCCTCACACCCATCCCATTGCTATTAACAACACTTTGGATACCAAAGCAACAATGCACAAATCTAAACATCCACATGAATCTAAAGATCCCCATGTCCCCTCTAAAAGACATGGTGAAGAAAAGACAACATCAAAATCTCAATCAAATCCATAGGCCGCAAAGGCCCACCAAAAAAAAAATCAAAACCATGTGGATCCCAAAGAAAAAAGATGCAATTCCTTCAACTGAAACATCAAAAACAACATCTAAAGTTGCTCATCCAAAAGCTAATCATGCAAATTCTTCATCTCCTAAATTTATTTTGGGTCCTTATGTCCCAAAATTCACTATCCCATCTCCTCCCTTATCCCCACATTCTCCATCCATTAATCCTCCTATCATTTTACATACACCACCACATGTGCCAATGTTGATCCTAAAAACATCCCCCCATCACACACCTACCCCATCGTTCTATCCATACCCTTCCCAACATCCCATCCATTATCCCACATATCTCTCACCTCAAATCCCTTTAATCCATTCTCTTGCATAATCCACTTATCTTAATAAGGTTGTATCAACATCCAATAGTCACTTCAAACATGAGCTCTTAATACCTCGTATGGAACTTGATGCTTGAGTCCTTCATCCATATCCTTATCACATATCTTCCAAATCCACTTATCCACATCCCTATCCTTACCCATTTCCATCCACATTCTATCAAAAAATCCTAAAAATCCAAAAATCCAAAAAGTAAAAAAAAATCCAAAAAAGTAAAAAAATAATCCAAAAAAGTCAGAAAATAAGAAAATTCAAAACAAAAAAATAAAATAGTAAAGAAAAATAGTTCACCCAATAGTGAAAACTTGGAAAACAAGCACCTTGGATAAGTACCATGATAAAAACCTAACAAACAGGCATCATGCGTAAATCCCCATCTGTCTTTTTCCACACTTGGGGGTAGCTTCCTGATATGCATTCCCTCCATCCACTATGCTTCCAGCTATACACCTATCTTCTTGCTATACATCCTCTTCATTCACCCCCTCCATCGCACCTATCTTCCGCATCCTACCATCATATCCCATTTATCTCCAATCCCTCCATCCTTCTTGTGATCTTGATCAAAACAGGGGCACTTGGTATACATTCCCTTCATCCATGCTCTATCGTATTCCTTAGACACCCATCCTATTCTCCTCTAGATATCTCTTTTATCTTCCCGTCCACTTGTCTTGCATCCCTCCTGCCTCATGACACATGACATATTTAGAGTAGGGGCATCTGTCCTCCTTTATGATATAGTCCTTGGAGATATCATTCATCCCTCAATCCATTAATCCATTTTCACCTCCCCATCCTTATCTTCCAATCCATCCACACAATCCTTTTAACCTCCCTATCCGTATCCCCCTATCCATCCATCATAGCATCCCTTCCACCTCCCCATCCTTATCTTCCTATCTATTTATCTCTATCCTCATCCCAACTCATAATCCATTGTCATTGGTATCTAGCTATAGGCTACTCCCTGTGCAATCCAATGTCATATATCTTATTTCCATCACTTCTGCTTATTTTGTGCATCTTTCCAATCTCCTATCTCTTCTCATCATTCATCTCTCAATTGTATCATTCTCCAAATTCTTCTTTTGATGATTTGGATAACTATCCCATCCCTGAGCTTTGTGTGATTATTATCATCCTATCCAATCAAACAAGTTCATCCTATCTTATCATTTTAGTCCCATCTTCTTATCCACTCATCAGGGATATCTCATCATCCCTTATCCATCATTTTTCTTTGGTCCTTTTGTCAAACTACGTTGCCCCTGAACTTTCATGTAGGCAAGGTCGATCATTTGATCCACCCGTGGGGCTCCTTTGTCATCTATCATTGGTCTTTCTACTTTGGTCCATCCTATATTTATCATCTATCGAGGTCTCCATCGTCCTCTTCTCACTTTTATCCATGGTCAGTCATCAAAATTTTTTTGAACTATGAGGGCTCTGTGCTTTCACATAGGCAAGGCTAATTCTTGATTGGCCCCCGAGCCCCTAGGTCTTTAGGGTGTGTCAGTCTTGTATCGTGTCATTAAGTTATGCCCTTATCTAGCCAGTTCTTAACAAATGAGATCCAATAGTATCATGAGATCCAATTGGTTTCAAGTATCCTACATCATATCAATCTTTTAGTTTAGTATCCATCTTTGGTCTCAATAGGATGCATCCTTCCTAACAGACCTCATCAATCCCATCTACCCCCTTGATCCTATGGAAAAGGATGTTTGAACTCGATTGTGATCTTTTGATTCTTTTGTATTTTGTTTATCATTTGAGCTCCCTATCATCACTTGTCAGGGCCACTATTGGGACTGTTAAAATTTGATGCTTTACATATGCTTTCACTCATAAATTTCTTGATTTGGTCCTACCATATACGAAAGTGAATGGAACAAAACATAACTATTCAGTGTGACCTATTTGTTTCGATGTGTGGTCTTGGCAAGGTGCCCGAGGTCTCACTGATTGGAATGCTGAGGTCACTTTGTTGGCATGAAAATGGGGTTGTTACAGCAACATATGAATAAGTGGGTGGCTTTGGTGAAACATTGTATGATCGACATAGGGTCTCCCCGATATCTATGAGCTATAGCGAAGTGGTTGAAACAAATGGTGCAGTTCGGTGAAAGACTTCTTATGTCTTGGCGACTTGGAATGATAAATGACCTTTGGCCTGACATAGTGGGTTCACTATGTTGTCTCCTCGATGTCACAGTGTCACAATGAAGGAACATAGGAGTACTCCATGACTTCGGTGTGATGAACAGAATGATATAGCAAGATACAGGTGGTATGTGGGCATATCAATGAAACATATCTATGGGATATCTCCTCGACTTAGCCATGTCACGGAGAATGCGAGCATAGTGAACACGGGATGATTAGTGATTGAATTTCCTTCAAAATAGTTAACGATATGTCTCGCCAATTGTCTCACTAATGAATAACAAAAATTCAAATGTTGTGGCCGACATGTAGATGTTTAATAACCGTTGCAGGCTGACATGATCAGAGCCCAAATTCTATGGAAGGCCGACTTGGTCTCTCAATTTGATATGTTCTTCTAATGCTGGTGTATAAATAGGCATTTTTTGTAATTGTAAAAGGGATAAGCTATTAGATATTTGATATACAATAGGAAATTCTGATGGATATAGAACAATAGATTTATCAGATCAGAGACTATGATGCATGTTTTCAAGTTGGTGGTATTTATGAAAGTCAATTGATGTTGTTGCACATTTTGGTGTCGATTATCCATTGAATTTAATAAAAATATTGCTAAGTTGTCTCCAATATGGATTCTTTCTGGTTGTTTAAATTGATGTAACAAGTTTATATTCAATTCATCAGTGCACATTTTTTGTACCTGTGTGGTTAATTGATTGGTTCTTTCAAGCAAAGATTAAATCCTTTTAGTTTATCACAGTAATCAGAGAGATTCATTTGGATTATTAAAGCAAATCTTAGTAGTTACAATGTTGCATGTTTATACAAGTTGTAAAAATAATGTATGCCAAATAATTTGAGTTTCCTCCAGAAAGTGTTGCTCATCTTGATTTCATTTGACTCTGCATACCCAATAAGGCACTAGTCTCTGCAATTTCATCATTTGAATTCACCTAGTTTCTTTATATCCATTAATTATGTATTTTAGATTTTAGATTAGAAGATTGCTATCAAGTTGGATTTTATTTGTTCACTGTCATCTGCCATTGTGGACAAAGCATTTCAGAAGGATAATCATAAGATAAGTCTTCTCAATTCAAAAGGTACACCCGCCCAGGTTAGCAACACCTAAAGAGTAGAAGGTTGAGTTCTCTTGACCTTGTCTGTTACCCTAAAGCATATCAAGAGATTGGCAGCCTCTTGGGGCATTCAGCCTATGTTTTTGAGAGCTAACAACCACCATGATCCATCATATTATGGTGTGTTTTGACTAGTCAACATAGGGGAATATCTTGATCTTTTCTTTGTTGTTGTCTTCTAGTTGTCCCACATAGTACCCACCAAGACTCCTGCAGTCTTGTGTTACACTGGGGCATCCTTGTGTGCTTGTGGTTATTCCAATGCCTAGTCCAACCAAGGTCTTCGTGACTTTGGGGTTTTGGAATAGCCTTCTTGTCTATTGTGTTTATTTTATGAATTAGACACTAATCCACCTTGGTTCTTCATATCATAGTGTCTTGTGTCTTATGCTATAGCAAAAATCAATGCTCCAAAGATGGAAAATTTGAATTAGGATTGCATGTCATCTCCCATTCCATCCTCTCATCTATTAAAAATCCCCCCTATCCAATCTCTTATCATCATTTCTTCAATATTCTTATAATAATATAGATTGGTTATTCTAAGCATCTTGTCCCCCATAATCTTTATTCCTTTCATCCATCTCACATCTCAATCCAATCCTCATCAATTCAATCTAGCACAAATCATTTAATCACATCCTTGGTCTTGTTCCTAGCCTTGCTACAAGCCTTGATCCAATCATCATCATCATCCTCGGGATGTATCCTTCCCTATCCTCATGTTGTTTTGGGATGTATCCTTCCCTCATCAACAACACTTTCATCATCATCACCATCATCGAGATGTATCTTTCTCTATCCTTGTGTTGTTTTGGGATATTCATTCTCTCATCAACCACACTCCACCCATCATCCACCTCTTTTGGCTTGTAGCTTGACTGGGGAAAAATCACATTTGTCCTTACATCCATTTGTGCTTCATCCATCTCCTATCGCCTTTTCATCCTCTTTTACCCATCACTTTGCATCATCTTACTCATCTCCATTCTCATTGTCTCATCCATTTCGAGAGCACACCTGTGTTCTCCTGAACTTGCATGTCCTCTCAAGGGGGCATCCTCAATCCCTAATCTCCAACCATTTCTCCTTCCTAGTCACTCATTTGAATGACTTGGGCATTTTTTCTGATCTAACCATGTTTTTTTTGGGTTCTATGTTTTAATCTTCTTTGAAATAATGCTAATTCGTAACACCATCTCAAAGAGGGGAAAAATGTAGTAACCTAAATTTGGACACTTAATTTGTCCAAATTTACCCATTTTTTGTCTAAATATCCCCTTATCTGCATCAATTAAGTAATATCGCTATTATTTAATTAATACCTTCTAAAGTTTTTTTAATTCCTAAGGTATCTAGTTAAATAATTAAATACTTTACTCTTCAACCCCCTCTTTTCATCAAATAAATTAAATAATATGACATTTATTTAATTCAACACATGTCACATATCTTTCTTAATCCTAATTATTCTCCTAATCTCATCATTAGGAATGTGCACATGCCTAATCCTTGATTAGGATGTGTCACATCCTCCAACTCTTGCAAGTTGGCCCCTAATCTCTCTTACACCTAACCCTCCTCTAATCCTTCATTAACTAGCCTATCAACCTCCCAAGGAATATTAAATTCCTTTTCCTCTTCCCCATGTGATCTTTGACTTGTCACATCAAGTCACATGTGGACTCTTCCCCATGTAATCTTTGACTTGCCACATCAAGTCACATGTGGACAAGTGCTTCCTTTTTTAGAACTTTGTCTTGTCCATGAGATTCTTCCAAGCATGTGAATTTTGAATTCACATTTATTTTCCCAACTACTTTTCTTTTTCCCATGGAGATTTTTGAGGAATTCTAAAATTTCTCAAAAGTCACTTTTATTCCCACTTGGAGACAATAATTTCCTTTTTGAGGAAATCTTCTCATCCCCCAAGATACTTGCAAGGTACTTGTCCTTCCTCCACATCATGCAATCTCCTTCCACCTCACCTACACATCATCACATCCTTAGCCACTTCACATTCCACATGTAGAGATGTGAGGGCTTGTGAGTCCTCAACTCACCATTTCCCTTCATCTTGGCCTTGTCTAATAAATCTCAACCATTGAATTCTCTAGAGAATTCAAATTCCTCTATAAATACCTCCTCTTTTCTCTCACTTAGGGAGTTCATGATTTTGCTACCAAACTCTTGCCAATTTGATATTTAGGCCATACTTAGCCAAAATTTTCATTTCTTACATTCACCATAGCATTCTCATCCACTTCTTGCATCCCACTCTTGCATATTTTTCCATTCAAAGGAGCATACACAACATCAAAAATAAAGGGCCAACCAAAGGAGAAACTTAGAAAGGTTTAACCATTTCATCTATTTTGTTAAGATCAATGTTTTTTCCCTATCTTGAGGTGTTAGGTGTTTACTTTTTTTCTTGCACTTCTTTTGTTTCTACTCGTTTCTGAAACAATATTTTCACCTGATCAAATTTTCCTACTCTCTTCATTAGGGATGTGCACATTCCTAATCATTGATTAGGATGTGTCACATCCTCCAACTTTTGTAAGTTGACCTCTAATCTTCCTTGACCAATAATCATCTTCTAATCACTAATTAATTAAGCTTAATTAGTACCTTGGTCAACACTCCCTATCTCCCAAGGAATTTTCAATTCTTTTTTATTCACCCAGCCCCTCTCTTCCCCATGTGAATTTTTAATCCACATTTATCCTTCCAAGCCTTACCGTATCCCCATATAACTTCTAGAACATTTGACTTGTCACATCACTCACATGTGGAAAATTCCCATCCTTTTGGAAACCCTCTCTTATCCACTAGATTCTCGTAAGCATGTGAATTTTAATTAACATTTGTTTCTCCAACTACTTTCCCTTTTCCCATGGAGATTTTTGAAGAATTCTAAAATTCCTAAAAAGTCACTTTCATTCCCACTTAGAGACAAGAAGTTCCTTTTTGAGAAAATATTCTCATACCCTAAGGTACTTGTAAGGTACTTGTCCTTCATCCACATCATGTACTCTCCTTCCACCTCACCTACACTTCATCACATCCTTAGCCACTTCACATTCCACATGTAAATATGTGAGGGCTTGTGAGTCCCCAACTCACCATAGCCCTTAATCTTAGCCTTATTGGATAAATCTCAACCATTGAATTCTCTAGAGAATTCAAATTTCTTTATAAATACCCCCTCTTTTATCTCATTTAGGGAGTTCATGATTTTTCTACCAAACTCTTTCCAATTTGATATTTGAGCCATACTTATCCAAAATTTGCATTTCTTGCATTCACCATAGCATTCTCATCCACTTATCCATATTGCATCCCACTCTTGCATCTTTTTCCATCTAAAGGAGCATACACAACATCAAAAATCAAGGGCCAACCAAAAGAGAAACTTAGCAAGGTATAATTGTTTCATCTATTTTGTTAAGTTCAACTTTTTTTCCCTATCTTGAGGTGTTAGGTGTTTACTTTGTTTCTTGCATTTCTTTTGTTTCTGCTCGTTTCTGGAACAATATTTTCACCTGATCACAGTAGGAAATGAATTTATCTAAAAGATCCATGAAGGATTTGATGGATCCTTCTTCTAGACCTATGAACCACTCTAGGCATTCTCTATCAGGCTCCACAGGAACAGACACAAGAGGTAGTTATCATTATGCATAACCTCCTAACACTAGGAGTAAAACTCTTGCAAGTGGGCTTTAGGATCCTTGTTTCCCTTGTATCTGTCAAATTTTGGTATCTCGAAGTGTTTCGAGAAGGGAATCAATGAAATGGAAGGGTCAAGTGGATAGGGACATATATCTTCAAATTTGAAGGATTTCTTACCAGTCCCAACTTGGAGATCTTTCAAAGCAGCTTTGATTTCTAATAGTTCTACATTGACTAGTGGCATAGGATTTGAGGCGGATGGGTTGGATGGATATGGGTGGTAGGATGACAAAGGATCCTATTGAGCTATTGTTTGAAGGTTGATATACGGATTTTGATAGTGAGATGATGATGTCCCTTGCTGGTATGTCAAGGGTGTTTGTTGGTATGAGCATTGCTATTGCGAGGAATAATACAAGTTTGTTTGATATAAATATGTAGCATAATGTTGAGGAGCATGAATGGAGCTTTGTGGATTGGTCTTCCAGTACTGAGGGTATTGTTGCAATTATTGGGAGGCCATATAGGGTGGCTATTGTTGGAACTGTTGCTGGTTATGATAGAAATAGTGCTAGGGAGGTTGTTGATGTGATATTGGCAGTTGTGTGGGCCAAGATGGGATATTGTGTTGTGGTTGAACTTGCGGACATAAAATAGATGCAAGCAATGGGGATATGGTCTAGACGAGAGGCCGAGATGGATTGTGTTGCAATTGGTGTGGTGGCTGTTGTGATGAAATCAAAGGATTATGATGTAGAGGTATTCTGCAAAGAAGGTTGTTGGGTGCCAACAGAAACATTTTGTTGGGATGTACCTTGCGGAGGTAATTGAGGTGGTATGTTAGATTGTGGGGGTTTTTGGGCTGTGAATGGAGGTGGTGGTAGGTTTGTGGTTCTAGGAGGTGGAGGCAAGGTGCTGAAAGGGTTGGCCCCAATGTTTACTGGAGGTTGATTCAAAAGGGGTGGTGCGGTCAACATTAATGGAGAACGCTATGGAAAATTTTGTGGCATGTTGTAAGCGAAAGGGTTATTAGGATCAAATACTTGAGGAACCCCCCATGACTGAGATTGAGGCTTGCGGGGAATTGTTAATGTGGTAAGGGACTACGTTGTTGAATTTGGGTTGATACCAACCCTCTGCTGGAGGAACATTGGGGATGTTTGAATCACCTGGTGCGTTTTGTAAAGTTTGGGGTATGTTAGGTGTGGAATTGCCATATTTGGATAGGTTGACACCTGATGGAGGTTTGACACATTTTTCAATTAGGTGGGCCAAGATTATTTCTCCATGTTGTTTGAGTAGGTGATCTGTCATTTACGCATTGGTGGGGTTACTAAAATGTTCCTCAGGTGTGAGTTTGGGTTGGTTGATCATACCCTCTTCACCATGTGGTGAGTTGTTTTGATCTTATATATTAGATTGTGATGATCCCCCATTGACGAGAGGATTTTCCCATGGTGCATTAGGTTAGGATCCAAGATTTTGTTGCTTGGCCATATTCTTTGCCTACGACCAGGTTTGAACGGGCATGCAAGACAATGGAGTGGACTAGGATGTGAGGATTATCAAGGTGATGATTGGAGGACTGACCTAGTTAGATGATGGATTAGCCAACAAGGATGTGGCTTGATAGGATAGGATTGGATGGTTGATAAAGGATCTGATTTTGATTCGACTAGAGTGGACTACTTGATAAACGATTGAAGAAATTAGATTGGACTGATTGATAAAATGATTGGCTAAATTGGATTGGATTGGATCGATTGATAAGACGATTGATGAGATAGGGTTGGCTTGGATTGATAAATGATTGAATGGGTGAATTAGGATGATGAAAGGGGTTCAAAACTAAGTTTAGGAATTACCCTAGGTAACACAAGGTGTTGATTAATCGATTAAAGGATGGATGGATGATGATAGCACCAAATCCAACTTGAGATGGAAGTGGATTGATAGGGCCAATGAGGATGACCGACTTAGGATAGATGACAATCCTAAGCTATTTTTGAAAGATGACAATCAAGCTCAGAAACCTAAGTCAACTCAGGTAACTAATTCAAATGAAGTTTAACAGAATGGGAGGATGATTTCCAGAATGAATGAACGACCTTTCACAATGAGGAAACGGGAGCCTGAAACAAGGGAACGACTAACAGGATCAAAAACAAATATGGGTGAACAATAATCTTAAAGAGGGAATGGGTGCTCGGATTGGATAAAAATAAATTTAGAGTGGATGAATGATAACCCAGGATGAATGAACAACACTCAGAACATGGAGAACAGTTATCATAACAGGTGAACGACAACTCGAAGCAGAAGAAAATTTGGATGAACAAAGGTTCAAAATGGATAGATGTTCGATCAGGGATATTGACCTTCAGAATGGGGAGATGAATGCTTAGAATAGGTGAAAAGTCACTTAGAATGGGAAAATGATTAGTCAGAATGAATGAACGACACTCAAAATGACCAAACAAAGGATGAAAAAAGCTATTTAAAGGGTGGGTCTACCCCTGGAACAAGTTAGGTCCACTCTTGGAGGGAAGGTCTAGCCCTGAAAGGGCAAGTATGCCTCTACTAAGGGTAGGTACACCCTTGGTAGTGAAAATGGACAAAAACAATTATTTGAAATAGGTAAACAGGTGCACGAAATGAGGAAATGGACACTTAGATTGAGGGAATGGATGTTCAGGACGAGGAATGGATTCTTGGAATGAGTGTGTGAATGTTCGAAATGGGCACTCAGAATGATGAAAAAAGTGATAAAACTGATTATTTAAGGGACAAGCCCGCCCCTGGAGGGTGATTCCAACCCTGAAAGAGGTCAAGTCCACCCCTGGAGGGTAGGTATCCTTGTTTGACAAAAATGTGGACAAAATCTAACTAAAACAGGTTGAAAATGGACTGATACAAAGGGCAGGTCTGCCCCTAGAAAAGGATAGGTCCATCCCTAGTGGGAAGGTCTACCCCTGGACAAGTTTGAACAAAGTTTTCACAAAAATTACTAAGGAAAATGACACAAAACACAACAAACAACAATCAGAGGATAAGGCTGACTCGATTGAATAGAAAGTTACTAGTTTTGCACAAAGAAAATAGTTGAAGCAACACGATCCTAAGATTAGTAGAATGGGTATGGCCAATAAAGTCCTCTATTCTAGGATAAATATGGTTGCTAAGGAGTCCTCTATATACACCTAGTACGTGAGGCCCAAATCATGAACACCAGTTTGTCACAAGCATGAGTCAAGAACCTTAGTGAGGTACTAAAGGCTCATACCAACTCTTCACGTCATCCCGACGCTTTGCTAATAATGACATGGCTATATTGGGGTACAACTTTGGCTCTCCCCCCTTTGTATACCCCATTGGTACACGTGGTTGGGATCATCCCTTGGGGTGATGAAATCCCCAAGTAGGTCCCCTAAGAAAAAGAAAAATGGGATACTCAAAAGGACTTGGTAGGCTACAATTTCTCATCACTTAGGATTACAAAATGGTGCAAGGGGATTGGATACGTCAATAGCCTACCACAAGCATGACACAAAAAGTATATTGACACCCCCTAGTTAATCTATGTGCCTAAATTAATAAAAAATGATAACAAACAACTAATAATCATTTTGAAATGGATAGCCCTACAAGAAACTCGTTAGTACTTTTTCTTTCCATTTTCCACCAAATTCTAGTCAAATCCTTGCATAGACACCAACAACAAATGTTAGGGGGTAAAAAATACTCAAAACAACTAAAAATAGTGCTTAAACTTTGGTTTTCACCTTTTAGAAAAAACTTGTTTTGGGCGGGTCCGCCCTAGTTTTTGTCAGGTCCACCCCTTGAGGGTAGGTCTGCCCTTGTAAAAGGTCAAGTCCACCCCTAGACTAGGTCAAGTCTTCCCCTAATGGGTAGGTCCACCCCTCTATGAAAAAAATGAAAAATTTGTTGTTTCTGGGTTCTATGGAGGGTAGGTCCGCCCCTAGTCAAAGTCAGCTCCACCCCTAGTGGGCAAGTCCACCCCTGGAAGGGTAGGTACACCTCTCTGCTAGGGTGGGTCCCCCCCTCTGAAACCTCCCCCTGCAAACAGTAAAAAAAATAGAGAATGTAAAAGTAAGAGACACATCTGTGGGTCCCACCGATCATGCCAAAAATGTGATTAGGTGAAAATACTTGTTCCTAAATGTGCAACAACAATAAGAATGCCATAAACAACAAAGAACACCTAACACCTAAAGATTGGGAAAAAAATGTTAACTTAACAAACACAGATGAAACGATTATACTTTGCTAAGTTGCTCTTTTGGTTGGCCCTTTGATCTTTGATGTTATGTATGCTCATCTTGATGGAAAAGGATGTGAGATGGGATGCAAAGATGGTTGGAAGTAGATGAGTATTGGATACAAGTGCTATGGTGAAGGAAAAGGGTGAAAGTTGGCTAAGTATGGCTCAAATGTCAAATTGGCAAGATTTTGGTAGAAAAATCATGAACCCCATAAATGAGAGAAAGGATGTGGTATTTATAGAGGAATTTGAATTCTCTAGAGAATTCAATGGTTGAGCTTTATCCAACAAATCCAAGATGAAGGGCTATGGTGAGTTGAGGACTCACAAGCCCTCACATCTTGACATATGGAATGTGAAGTGGCTAAGGATGTGATGATGTGTAGGTGAGGTGGAAGGAGAGTACATGATGTGGAGGAAGGACAAGTACCTTGTAAGTACCTTGGGGGATGAGAATATTTCCTCAAAAAGGAACTTCTTGTCCCCAAGTAGGAATGAGAGTGACTTTTGAGGACGGTTAGAATTCCTCAAAAATCTCCATGGGAAAAGGAAAAATAGTTGGGAAAATAAATGTGAATTAAAAATTCACATGCTTGGAAGAATCTCATGGACACGACAAGGTTCCAAAAAGGGAAGCACTTTTCCACATGTGACTTGATGTGACAAGTCAAAATTTTTTAGAAGATGCATGGGAAAAGGAGATTCTAGGAGGAATAAATGTGAATTTTAAATTTATATGGGAAAGAGGGACAATGCTAAGAAAGGAAAATGAAAAGTTTGACTAAAAGGGCATGCTAAATGTGGGTAATGACTTTGATTAAGGTTGTGAAAACACATGATTAGAGGGATTAATGTGGGATTAGAAGCAAGTGGAAAATGTTGGAGGATGTGACATTAATCTTGATTAAGGTGTGCACATCCTAATCATGAATTAATTAAATTAATCCATATTAGAAGAGGGTTATGGAGGATGTGACAATGAGAGAGAAAAAGATGAATTAAAAATTGATTTAAATTCAAAGAGGTCACATGACTAAATTAAATAAATTGATGTATTTATTTAATTTAGAGATGAAAGAAGTAAAAGGTAAAAGTATTTAATTATTGAATTAAATACTTTAGGAACCTTATACAAATGATGAAATATTAATTAAATGAGTGATTTAATTAATATCAATGAAATGGATGAATAAGGAGACAAGTTTGACTATATGAAAGTGGTCAAATTTGGGTGTTTATAGTAGTATTTGTGACAAAAATAAAATAAAATGTAGTTGTAAAAGAAGAGATGGAATAAAGAATATATAGCCTTACCTTGTATATAAATGAAATGTAGTTGCAACTCAGATGCCATGGAAAACTTGTGAGCATGAAGCTATTAAGAATTTTCAAGATCTGTAATTATAACTATAAATGTTTGCAATCTAAATTTGTTAGAATTTGATATAGTTAGACACGAATGGTTCAAAGGCGATAGCTCTGGAAGCAACATCATTGAGCAAAGGAGATGAAGGTATTGAAAGAAAAATTAAATATAAATAATATTTGGTCAAGCCAGGAATATGACATAATCCACATTTGCTGTTGGAGGTAAGGGGAAATGTAGGGAAAGAATTGAATATAAAATTCTCTTAGTAATCACTCTAGAAATAAAACCTTGGCTATCTTGGTAGAAGTGATTGCAACTGCACTATGGAGGGAATGAGAAGGAAGGAAAATTAGGAATGGTGGGAATTCTAAATGCATCAAAATGAAAAGGAAAAGGAGAAGTGGTATAGTTATCATGAAGAAAAGAAGCATTTCATCATGATGGGAATGCACACAATTTTTGGAGGTGATCCTCTTCTTTGATTCAAAGTACATTGTATTTGTTGGAATGCAGCCTAGAGTATTTATCAAAAGAGAAAGGTGGATCTATGTGTATTCCTATTATTGATTTAACATGAAAGAGAGCTGTAAATGTTAGTCCTTTCCTTTCCTTAGTTCCAATATCTATTGTATCTCTCTCTAGTGTCAAGCCTTGAGATTTATGTATTGTTATTGCCCAAGCCATTGTCAAGGGGAGCTGCCTTTAGCTGGCCCGTGTGATCAGGGAAATAGGGATGGCTATTGAATTGTCTTGATCCCATGTTGGGCCAATGTAGTTTGGGTAGTGGAAAACAACATATTCAAGCAGTTGAGGTGGTTTAGCACCGCTACCATATACGATAGCCTTCACTAAACCCAATGATCCATTAACCAAGCCAGCTTCCACCCAAAGATTTTTTGTCAACATTACTTGCTGGCCAATTGCAAAAAGAGCTCTACTTGAAGTTGTTCATAATTGCCATAATCAAGTGTGGTTTGTAGAGAAATTTCAGCAGCACTAATTGCAATGGGAACATTTAACTACTGAAGCATTTTCCTATTGTGCAAGGAAACCAACCTATTTGTTAGGAATAAGTGGATAGCTTCATCAAAATCTTGGTTTTATTTAGCTAAAAGCATGACATTTGTTCAATTCATAAGAGTTTTCTATTCAAATTGAGATGCCTGACAATTTCTAATATTCAAAAGGACTGTACAAAATTGTTGTTGTGTATTGTATTATCCATGCTAGAAGAAGACAGTGTCAAGTGTGACAACAATATTAAAAGTGTGCCACAGAGCCAATATTGTGGAGTAAGAAGCATAGATAGGCCTATCCAAGATAGGAGGCAATTGTGCCAGGTCACCCATGAGTATAATAGAGACACCGCAAAATGGCTACATATGTCTAGCAGGGATGCTTGTCGCAATCAACTATCTATTTTAAGCAACAACTTGGGCCCAGGAAGCTCATTTCATCAATTAAAATGTAGTTAATATGTTTGAAGTCCTCTTGAAATATGGTCAATTCCTATCCCTTTAATGGATTCATATCTCTAATTGGTATCCAGAGAGTTGTGTGCACTATGGAGGAATGAATACTATAAGCAGCCACCCTCATTGGTGCCAAAGAAAGCAAAGGATTCATTCTCTAATTCAGAGATGTATTTAGTGCTCTTTGGATCTTGTCTATAAGGAATGATCTACTTGTGCCAATAGTTTCTTGAATGATCATATGTAATGGTGATGATGAAGATGGGACAAGATGGTGTTGTTCAATGATATTCATAGTAAGCTTTTTCATAGGAGATAGTTGATGACAAAATGTAGGTGCTACCAACAAGCAAAGAGTGTTTTCAGCTGTATGCAATTTACTTGTTGAAATGAACTATTTAGCAATGCTATGCAGATTCTCTAGAAGATGGTGTGCATCCCACTTGTGATGTAGATCAAAGTCCCATCTACCCAATAGTTGCAGCTTGTAAAACCAAACATTGTTTGTAGCACCAAGCTGAGAAATCAAATCCCATTCATATTCATCTGTGGGAGGCAGAGACTACGCACTATCAGTATCATTGTCACCTCCCTCTTCATTGGTAGGGGTGGAAATAACTCTATTGACATGCTAAGGGTCATAGCCAACAACATAAAATAGCCTCCAGTTCTATGTTATGCTTTCTCTTGTGAGGCCTTTCTCTACCTCAACATTTTAGAAAGGCTTGTATAGTAGTAATTCTAACTAGAAAAATGTTTCAAAGGTATTACTTTGCTCTAGGGGGTAATCTTGAATAGCGGGTAAACAATGATGATAGTAGGTTGTGGTCAGGGATGCCAGCCCGTACCTTTGTGATTTTTCCAATATGTATACAATTGTACAGATTGAATAAGGGATATTGTCTCCATTTCAGCTAGTCTGTGCATGTAACAATGAATATAACCACTTGTAAGCTCGTTGCCACTATCAACTATTTTCAAATAATGGAAATCCTTCCTGTTGATGTTCAAAGACAAGAAATGTTGGTTGAGATGAGAAGGGGAAACTTTTGCAGCATATGGCATGTTTCTTGTGCACCAATGTCACGATCTGCAACCAATTAATCATGAATTTTTTTATAGGAAAGTAATGCTTTATCCCCAAATTATTTGTATTTACAAGCCTCTGCAAGATATCAATATAGCTTTCGAATTCTTTTTCAGACTTTGATGCATATTTGGAAATGTAATTGAGCACAATTTGTCTAGACAAGACTGGCTGGCAATCAACGTTCGCTCGCCAAATTGGAAGCATCTTAGGGTTGTGGATATTAACACGCTCATCATTTCTTGCTGGCTTATAGGATTTTTTCAATTCACTATCAATCACCAATTTCAATCATGGTTGTGTATTCCACAAAGCTTTGTACCAACATTGTAATTGGTGGCCTTTTTTCCTAAGGAAAGATTATTGAGTACAATTGGAATGCCTTTGCACCGTGTTCAACAACTGTTCATAATCCACGATTAGATCTAGGCAATAGATTTGCATACTATTAAGCAAGCATGGGTCCTCCAAAGGTGAGTGGTGGACCCTTGATATTAGTTGATCTGGGGAACAAGAGTTCCATGCTGAAACATAGTGATTAAAGAAGTTTTTTTCCTATTGAAGCTCATGTGGGTTGGACCAATCAAGCATGTCCATATTTAGGGCACCTAAAAGTCACAAGAAACTATGGACATGTGTTGATCCATGGTGTTTCCACTCATACCTATAGCAATAGTCCTTTGTGTGAAAAAGTCAAGCTCAATAACCTCTTCATGGAAAATGGTGAACCACAAGTGCATGTACAAGGCTGTTATGTGTGGGTTATGTACAACATTGTCTATGAAGTGTCTTTGGGAGTATGGAATATGCAACTAGGCATGAGGGTGAATCACCCTATGCAAATCAGGCCATTTTGTGTCTGTGGAGTTCAAAGTGAAGAAGAGAGTCAGTGTACCAAGCTAGTGGGTCATTATTGCAAGCTTTTAGTGGCACTTGCCCCAATACGAGCCTGTTCCTCCCAAAGATGCACTGAAACGAACAAGTTGGTTCACTATCTGGGTGTCCAGTGCATCCCGAAGCAATTGTCACAAAGCAAGAACAAACTTTTAGATCCTTTCCTCCAAGTTTATTTTCATAAAAACTAAAGTCGACTATTGGCTTCGATGTCTCATTATCAAATTATAAAAGTAATATCTAAATCTGACATGCCTCCCAAATATATTATCATAGTACCTCATCAAGTGCAATGCATATTCATGTAAGTGAATGTGTATGCTTCTCGATTGTAGGGGCATTGTTGTGCCAATGGGGAACAAGATTGGAAAAGCCATGCTTAATAACCCTTTTGTATTATATTCATTGATAGGGCTAGAATTTTTCTTAGGCCAAGGAAAATTATTTTGATTAATGTCTATAATCAACAAGGCATCTCTAATTTCCTGCAATTCCTGAGGAGGGGTGGGAATTAATGGAATAAATGATGATGAGCCCCCAAGCTCAACTTCCTCATCAACAACACTTTTTGGAGTTGCCATCAGTTTAGCTATGTTATGTGTTGGTTCTTTCATTGTGTGCAAAAGATCAGAGATGTCAGTACTTATAGTAGGAAAAAAATTTAAAGCATCACAATCTATTACAACATCACTATAGTATCAGTCATTCTCAATTTTGTATATTAAGGCAACCATGACATTATGTTTTTCAACATAGCAATCATAGTTCATCCCCTGAACACTAGTTTTTTGCACAATCACCACTTCAAGATCATGTAGACGACACGTTAACAAAGTTGCAATGGTTGTGATGTATTGAGGGAAGCTTATAGTATGTCCACTATATTTTTATTGGCCTCCTCTAGCATGGGTCACTTGCAAAACTGGAGCAACTCTAGCTATAAGCATTTCTTCAACTTGAGTAAGCTTTGTAAGGATGGGAGGTTGTGGGCCTGGATCCATCTTGTTCACTAAACTAAATCTATTGATTCCCTTTTCAAAAGCACAATGCAAACACGTGATGTCTGTGCTAGATGCTCGCACTCTCATGTCGATGTAGCTTTCCTTGCAAACACTACAAATTTTCAAAATAGACAAGCATCAATGTGCCGATAGAAGGACTTCATTGCAGTCTAAAAAGAATCACCAAACATGTTGCTTGAGTAGTGGGCGACCAATGATGTGGATGACAAGCCATGCTCAGAAAGAGTTTGTTGAGGTCTACAACCACCTATTGTCAAGGTGACTTCACTACAATGGTTGTGCGGGGCTACAATAGTCAGCAAGTTCTGCCAGCGAGCCTAGTTGTAATTACTTGTTTGGATATGCGGGGCCAAGTTAGGTCGATCTATAGTGCCTCTTTCATGCAAGTATTTGGCTTGATGACCTACGCAAATCTGGTCTCTATGGTGCACATAATAAATTTTGTTTCTTTGGTGTTTCGCTGCATTTTTACAGTCCACACTTGATGTAGGGTTGGATCTTGAACAAGGCTGAGGACCCTAAAATCATAATATCAGTAAAATAATAAAATACTTGTAGACACCAACTTAGAGGGAAATGGTATAAGTAAAGAAGTCAAGCTAATCAAATATGGTACAAAATAGCCAAAGGTAGATAGCAACACTGAACAATGCCCTATGGAAAATAGTATAAACTGTATAACATTAACTATTTTACTATGTTCCAACCATTGACACAAAATAAAAACAATAAATGAAACAATATTGGTTTCAACAGTGCCCTAGATGGAAAACTCATAAAACAAAAGAATCCACAGTAACAAAGCCATGCACAAAAAAAAAGAAAATGCACACACGTAGAAATTCTTTTTTTCAACAACGCCTTATGGAGAACAACCAAAGCATACATATATGTATATGTATATGTACATGTATCTATCCATATGTAATGTATTTTTGATGGAGACTGTAATGAATGGAAGGTACGAGAAACACTTTAAAGAAGAGTGTAGCATTGCTACTACCTATGGTTGTGCATCGTGCCTTCCTTTATTCTAGCCTCCATCTAAAAAAAATTCATGCTTTTTATTGCACATGCATATATACATATACATATACATATACTACGATGAAGAAAAAATGTGCTTCCAAACACCCAAACACAACAAAACAAGGCATACTCTCCACCCTACCATATTGGGTCATGAAGCCCCATGGGCTCTTCCAAACCCCCGAGCAAGAACACACATTGTCCACCACTATGATCAATGGAAAAACCAATGTTACTTTGCTACTTGGAAATATAAAATCATGTGCAAAAAAAAATAAAAAATAAAAAACCCGCACATGCACCAATTCTTTTTTCAATAGTTCCTTATGGAGAATAATAAAGCATACATATATGCATATGTATATGTAAATGTATCTATGCATATGCAATGCATTTTCTATGGAGACTATAAGGAATGGAAGGTACGATGCACTCTTTAAAGGAGAGTGTAATGTTGCTACTGCTTATGGTTATGCATCATCCTTTCCTTCATTGTAGTCTCCATCTAAAAAAACTACACATTTTTTTATTGCGCATGCATATATACATATGCATATATTGCGATGAAGACAGTAAAGTGCTTGCAAACATCAATGTAAAGACCCACAATGTAGCTAAATAGTAAATAGAAAATATGAAGTGAAACACAACAAAACAAGGCCTACTCTCCACCCTACCATATTGGGTCATGGAGCCGCATGGGCTCTCACCAAACCCCCAAGCAAGAACAGACATTGTCCACCACTTTGATCAATGGTGAAACCAATCTTTCTTATCACAATTAATATACATCCTAGATCATTCCAACAACTCCTTTTTTGAGGTTGAAATAAGTAATAACTAAAAAGGTACACTTAACAAATATGCCAACAAATACAACCCAACATCATGCATTGGATGCATATGTAGGAGTTTGTTGTTTGGAAATATACACACTAAAAAATTACATGTAGAAATGTATGTACATGGCATTAGACGTAGACAATATTTGTATATTTTTTTTCACTGTTCTTATTAAAAGTTAGACGTATAATTTAGAAACAAGGCTTAAAACAACAATAATCAAAGTTGCAAGAATTAAATTTGAAGTTGAGTGCAAGTTGTTGTCAGATATGTCTACAATTTCCCCTACCATGCAAGACTCTCCAGAGATAATTGTCATACTGCCTTGAATGCGAAACAACCATGCCTAATTGTGACTTTGGATATTTGTTATAATTTCTATTGATTGGACATCTATTTCCTTTTCTTTCTTTGGAGTGCTTGTCACATCAAAAGACCTTTCCTTTCTGTTATTGTTGCTTTGTTACTCATTTAACTAGTTATACACTTTTTTGATTCCACATGCATATATACAAATACATATACATATGCATATATTACGATGAAGATAATAAGGTGCTTGTAAACACTAATGAAAAGACCCATATTGTAGGTAAACAACAAATAGAAAGTATGAAATGAAACACAACAAAACAAGGTCTACTCTCCACCCTACCATATTGGATCATGGAGCCCCATGGGCTCTCACCAAAACCCCGAGCAAGAACATACATTGTCCACCACTTTGATCAATGATGAAATAAATCTTTCTTATCAAACTTAATATACATCCTATCATTCCAAAAACTCCTTTTTGAGGCTAAAAGAAATAATAACAAATATGCCAACAAATACAATCTAGCATCATGCATTGGATGCATATGTAAAAAATTTCTATTTGGAAATATACAAACTAAAAATGTACATGTAGAAATGTATGTGCATGGCATTAGATGTAGACAATATACATATATAGATTAATGGAAACTTATAGATATAGATACGTAATGATACATGTGTTGGAAAGGGCGGTCGAACTTCAACCTTCAAAGAAGCTCACAATCTTGGTTCATAGCTTTGATAGCAGGTAAAGCCACAAAAGAACACCCAATAATGCCTTATTGAAAATTGCAAATAATTTTGCCACCTCTTCTCACGTTTTAAATGGTAGGTGTTGGCACAACCATCACCACTACATGGATACCATAAAATAGTCAATGTTGATGCCAAGAGGGCAAGCTTTTGTGAAGGTGAAAGTTTGACCATCCATAGTAGACTTTCTGTGAAGTTGGTTGGAGGATATTTTTAGTTTTTTGCATTGGGCAATGAATCCAAAAGAAATACAAAACTCTTTGTAATGGTACTATCAATCAGCGTGATGGAAAATGTATGTGCCATATGTATAGATATCTATGTATGGCATAGCAGATGCAAACAAGGCTATATTGTTTAAATTTTTGAGAAGGTTCTGTTGAGAAAAGAGTATATTTCTGCATGGGTTTGTTACTATGATTTTTTTTGGGTTTCTCAGTATGACTTCCATTTTGTGGCTATGTTTGAAACAAAATAAAATTGTTAATGTTATGTATTTTTTCTTAGGCTTTGAGAAACAAGGAAGTGTGGAGAAAGCTAGTGGGAAGAGGTGTGTTTGAAAGAACCGATAAGAGGTGCATATTGGGAAAACCCTTTTCGATATTGTTTCATTTTTGGTTCATGGTTTGTGACAGGCTATATTGTTTTATCTCTGATAAGGCACTATTGATTGTTTCAAATTTTGATAAGGTGTTGTTGAGGAAAGACTATATTGTTTGTAAAAGACAGATATTGTTTCATTTATGGTTTGTGTTTTGTGGCTATGGTTTTGCATGGGTATGGTATTTTGAATCTTTTCATTTTGTGGGTTTCTCCATCTGGATTGCTGTTGAAACCAATATTGTTTGATTTATGGCTTTCGTTTTGTGGTTATGGTTGCAATGGAGTAAAATAATTAATGTTATATGGTTTATGTTTGATTCCATTAGGCATTTTTTATTACTGTTATCTAGCTTAGGCTATATTGTTTCATTTTCGAAAGGTGTTGAAAATGAGCTATATTGTTTGAATTTTCAATAAGGTTCTGTTGAGAAAAGAGTATATTTTTGCATGGCTTTGTTGCTGAAAATATTTGTGGGTTTCTCTTTGTGTCTTCCATTTTGTGGCTATGTTTGCAATAGAATAAAATTGTTAATGTTATGTAGTTTTTGTTGATTGTTGTTGTCTAGCTTGGGGTATATTGTCTCATTTTTGATAAAGTGTTGTTGAAAAGGCTATATGTTTTCAATTTTTGATAAGGAACTGTTGAGAAAATCCTATATTGATTTCTTTATGGTTGGTGTTCTATGGCTATCATTCTGCATGGGTTTTGTGGCTATAATTTTGCGTGGGTTTTGTGCATTGTTTTTTGTTTCTCTCTAGCTTAGGGTATACTATTTCATTTTCGATAAGAGAGTGTTGAGAAGGTAATATTGTTTCATTTTTGACAAGGTACTATTGAGAAAAGACTATATTTTTGTATAGATTTGTCACTGTGATTTTTTGATTGATGCCACCATTGATTGTAGTGATGGACAATATATTTTCCCTACATATAGATATGTATGTATGTCATGGTAGATGAAAACAACATTCATCCATAGTGATCCCTATGTTTATTCTGTTGGTACATTCTTGGAATGATAAGTTATATTTTAAGTGTCATATGGAAGATTGATACCACCATTGATCTAACTTTAGGAACTCACATGTAGGAGCAATATACTCTACACTCAGCCAATAGTAGAAGATTAAAACTACAAACATCAAAGGGAAAAATTATGGGAACCTCTAGATGTGTGGTTTCCCCCTTTTGTGTGAACTTTGGTTGGAATTTTTGTCAGCTTTCCTAGTTTTTAAGCCTTCTAGAGTCGGGATTCCAGTCAGGAAAAAGGTGGAAGATGTTTTTTGAATTTTAAAGTAAAAGAATTTGGCACATCAATAGAGAAGGCCAACAAAATTAAATACTAGTTGGCATCAACATTAATTGTTGTATGGTTCCTCTGTGGTGGCAATGTTTGCAAAGTAATAAAATAGTCCATATTATTCTTGAAGAATAGTTGTTATATCTATCTAAAACTCAATAACCTGTTTCTTACAATGCAAGGTTGTATATTAAGTGTCAGATGAAACATTGAGCAAATCATTATTGAGGCCTAGACAAATAACAACTATACTTGAAGCCATACTAAAACATCCAACAACGGCTTATCGTGAACAATATGGACTATTTTATCACATTCCAACAATTCCTAGTGGACATAAACCACAGATCAAATAAAAATCATAATTATCCTATGAAAAGAATAAGCATAGCAAGGAGTATATATGAATGTTGTCTGCATCTAATTTCACATAGATACATATTTGAACATAGGGATGAATGAACATTGTCTGTCTCTAATTTCAAAAACATACATATCTACTAATAGGGAAAGTAAAACAAGCAAGAACAAAAGAAGGCTTGCTCTCCACCTTGTCTTATTGTGTCATGGAGCCTCATAGGATCTTGCCAAACCCCCAAGCAAGAACAAAAATTTTCCACCACTATCATGGACAGTGAAACTAATCTTCCTTATTACACTTAATATAAAACCTATTATTGTAAGGATGCTTCTTTGAGGATGAAAAAAATAACAACTATCTTTGCAAAATAATAATCATGGTGAGGAGTATATATGAATTTTTTCTACATACTATCTTTCCAAAACAATAAACATGGTGAGAAGTATATATGAATATTGTCTACATCTAATTTCACGTGCACACATATCTACGCAGGAGAAAAGAGGAATGAAACATTACAAAAGAGACACATACTTTTTTGCATGTATATATTTCTAGGCAACATATTCCTACATATACATCCAACATATGCAATACATATATTTGGAGTTGCAAAACAAAATCTACATCGATATATATGTTTCCAAAGTTAATTGCACATATTTACACATTGATGATTGTTGTTGAATAGCTGCAAACATATTATTTCATTTATGATTTCCATGTAGTGGAAATGGGTGGAAAGCAATAAAAGAGTCTACATATACACTTAGAAAGGAAGATCTATACAGATATATATGCATCTAAACTTATATGTAGAAAACACACATATATATCCATAGGTGGACTTCAAACATATGAATGTTGTCTGCATCAAATGTCAAAAACACACAGATCTGTACATAGAAGATATAAAATGAAGCACAAAAAAATGAGGCTTGCTCTCCACCCTACCATATTGGGTAATGGAGCCTCATCGGCTCTCACCAAACCCTCAAGAAAGAGCATACATCGTCCAACACTCCAATCAATGGTGAAATCAATGTGTCTTATTATGCTTATTATGCCTATCATTTTAACAACTTTTTTCAAGATGAAAGAAATAATAACTCAAAAGGTGCATTTAATTTTAGATTCCCCAAATAGTAAACATGGTCACTAGTATATATCAATGTTGCATACATCTAATTTCACATACATACATATATATGCAGCTCCAAAACAAAAGCTACACCTATATATATATGATGTTAGATGCACATATATACACATTGTTGGTTGTTGTTCAATAGCTTTGAACATATTATTTCATTATGGTTTCCATGTAATGGTGATAGTTGTAAAGAAATAAAACAGTCCAAATATACAGACACAACAAGCAATAAAATAGTCCACATATATGGGAAAAATAGTATTTAGCATTGTAAAGTTACCAAAGCAACTAAACGGTCTATGTTATTTACAATAAGGCATTGTTGAATACTGTTTTGTAGCTTCAAGTTATAGCCAAAGATAGAGAACAATAGTCAACAATGCCTTGTAGAAAACAATGTAAACTGCATAGTGTTGCAACCATCACCACAAAACAAAATCCTTAAATGTAACAATGATGGTTTCAACAAAGACATAGAAAATTATTTTTCCAACGGTGACCTATCAATAGGTGCAAGAAAAAATATAGATAATTTTAAATCTAGATACATATGTTTGTTTCCTGAGAAAACAAAATAAACAACACTTGGAACATCTTGTGACAACAACATTGTTTCATCTATGGGCTGCATATTTTTGTGGTGGTTGCAAAAATAGTTTAAATTCAAAACTTAGCACAGTATTTCAACACTTTATGTTATTTTCAATAAGGAATTGTTGAGTACTGAGTTGTAGCTTGAGTTACACAACATACATAGTTATCCACACCTATACTTCACAATGCATGTACAAATATATGTGTGTGTTTGTGTAACTTTAAATGCAATTATTTCTATCAACAAGTATAAATCTAGATATATATGTGTGCAGGTAGACTCAAGATAAATCACAAAAGTATTGTGCAGAATGTAGACAACAATTATCATTGAGCGTCACATAGGAAATATTATAAGAAAAATGAAGTTATATGTAACTCCAATAAAATGGAAGACACATAAATAGTTACACATAGGCTACTCCCAAATAGATAGCAAACAAAAAGGTGAAGGACACATAAATACCTCAAATATAAATAAGTTAGACTATATACTACAAGTGCCGCTAATGGAAGCAAAGCATTTTCGCAATTTGTTGGATGCACATGATAAAGAGACAATACAATTGTCAGTAGAAAAAAGTAAAAAAGGAATAGACATATGGGATTTGTGCCTGAGGGTTGTCCAATAGCCCGGGGAGAGCTAGAGTCCACCAACATTGTTGGGCCTACTGTTTAAAAAGGTCAGAGCTACAACGCTGATGTCTGGCCATGAGCTCTATTGCGACAACAACACAAGGGCCAAAGATTGAATTAAAGAAACAAAGGTTGATGAGCTCCATTCCCAATTTTTTTATTTCAATTTTTTATCTTTGAAATTTTATGTGGAGACATTACCAATATGACCAAAAATAAATAATATAAAATAGGCACATTTAGAAAACTCTTTGTAAATCATTTTGAAATCAGTCTTTGTTCTTACAAAACAACCAACCTAGAATGTACATTCTCCATCACTGTGATTAATGGTGGTGTATATGCATTTAATTGGTCATATTTAATTATTCCTGACATTTAATTAAATATTTATTATTCAATTAATTCCTTTAAAAGTCTTCTATACGTAATTAAATTTAATCAATTTAATTATAGTATTCATTCATTTTATTCTCCCACCATAATTAAATAAATCTATTTTATTTATTTAATTATTCCACATTCTACTTGATTAAATTAAATAAATACATTTTATTTATTTAAGTTAATTATTATCTTTTGAATTTAATTAAATCTTTTTAATTAAATTTAAATATCTCTTTTCTTTCTATTTTAAAACTTTCCTCTAATTAATTAAATACTTTTTATTTAATTAATGTCATTCTTTCAAATTTAATTAAATATTTTATTTAATTAAAGATCTTCTGCTTTCTTCAAATCATAATTAGATATTCTGTTTAATTATGAAATCTTCTGATTTCCTCAAAATCTTAAATATTTATTTATTTAAGAAAAATGAACATGCATTCATAAATAAATAATTGAATTAGATAATTAATTATTTATCTTATCACAATCTTTCCATTTTTCTTCTAAAAAGATGATTTTTACATCATCTCATCTTATCTCTTCCATTAAAATGGAAAAATCTGGCTTTATTCGTTTTCTTCTATTTTCTCTTCAATCTCATCTATCTTCAACTGTTTGATTTGTCAGGAATTATCACAGCCGTTGACCAAGCCAGCCAATCGAAATCTTTGAAAAACTCTATAAATGCACGTGAAAATCCAAGCATTGGTTACAACATAAAATGAATACAACATACACTTACATTCTTGCAATTTTAGCATTTCAGCAATATTTCTTATCATAGCATAATCTTGCATTTAGCATAGTATGCATTTTTAATCTCATTCTTCAGTAGCCTACTTCATTGAGCTTGGCATTCCAAATCTGAGAGCAACTTGAGCAAAGATGAAATGCTGGAGATAAAGAGCAATAAGAAAACTTCAGAGAAGCTGCGATAAGAGTTTGTTAATTTGTTTAATCTTCTTTTGAGCTTCTTTGATTTAATGTTTTATTGATTGTGTTGTTGAATTTAATTTAGATTTGATCACATATTTCATACACACATAAAATGGTGCCCACCATGGGGCCTATGCCCTGATTTTAATATTTTCTTGCAGATTTTTCTACCAGGTTTTCGCGTTCTGAGTTCGGCATTCCAAAAAAATTCGCGTTTTAACGCATTCGAGACTTTCCGCGGCACTTTTGGGACTGTAATTTCTTTCTGTTTTCGCAGGTGGTCTAGCGCATCTGGGGACTATTTCGGCGCTTCTGAGAGTTCTTTTAGCGCATCCGAGGAACAGAATAGCACATTTAGTCCATCTATCTCAGAGTGAAATTTGTGTTTATTAAAATGGCACATTTAATGACTGTTTTAGCACTTTTAAGGTATGATTGAGCGCATTAGTTGTCTGTTTCTGTGCATCTCAGGTCCATTTATCTATAGTTTTGTGTTCTTTTGGGGCATTTAGGAAATTTTTGTGGCACATTTAAGGTCTGTTTTAGTGCTTATAAGTTCTGTTTTGGCGCATTTAAGGTCTGTTTTAGCGCTTATAAGTTCTATTTCGGTGCATCTAAGGTCTATTTCTGCGCATCTGGTTGTAACAAAAAAAATAGAATTCTGAGTCTGACGCATTCCACAGACAGAATTTTCTCTAGTTAAAAAGAAGCAACCCTAGGATAGTCACATCTGGATAAAACTGATCAATCCTAGGATAGGCATGGAATGTAAAATGAAGCAATCTAGGATAGACACCATACAATGATTTTTTGCAGTTAAAATTGGACAAACTTGTTTTTGGTGAAGCAATATCTTCACTTAGATTAGATCATTGTGATTTGGAATTTAAAAAGAACAATTTTTTGCTTTATCTATGGCAATAGGTCTATGCTCTCCCCTTAACTGGGTGATCAAAATACCAGACTTACCTTTTCAATTTCATGCAAATTTATTCTTTATTAAATCTTTTAGAAGGCCTACCATAGTGGGAAAAAGTACTCACCCTACGGGAACGACCTAAGTGGGAACAACCAAAGCCAGTTTTTCCAACCCACTATAATCAAAAGTGAATTTTTGGGAAACCCATATTCAACGGCAGTGAACAAGAAAACCATCCCCAAAATCTTTGTTCTAAAGATTGGGAGGTCTCCTGAGGGAGTTTATCTATTGTCGCGCCAAACGGAAACCTTGACTACAAACCATAGTGTAGAAAGCCAGCCGTGTCAGTATCTAGAAATTATTTCAATCACAGTGCAAGGGGAGGGAAGAATCTACCCCCAAGATACTCACCATATAATTTCCAAGGATTGTTTGCTCAGGGGATCCGGTATCCACTTCCATCACTCTGAGTACGCACCTGGAAAAGAAAAAAACATGGGCACCCTTTCGGGGGTGACATGGTTGTGTGAGTTGAGGCAGTTCTAAGATGTGGGTTGTGATTGCTATGATGACCTTTTACTATTAAGAGTGAGTCTGCTTGAATTGTCTTTCATGTGCTAAACCTATGAAAACATTTGCTGAAAAACATTTTCTCGATCAAACACTTGATGTTAGTATAGGGTTTTAAAAACAACTATTTTTCAGAATGTTTGTTGTGTCTTCCATTACATTAACTCAGATAAAAGATCATCCAAAATGAACATGAAGAACAACAATTGAAACCTTTCAAAATCCATTCATATCTCTGGTCTAGTAACATTCTCAATATTTGTCCTCATGTTTAGGAAGTGGAAATCAACAAAGTTTGTCAAGAAATCAATTTCCACTAGAATCAAGAAACCCAAGAAATAATTAGGGTACAAGAAGTCATTGCAAAGAAGAAATTTTTTGTACAAAAGTCATCGCGTCTTGCTTCATTTTCGTGGATTTCTTCATAGATACCAAGACTTCATTAGGGGGTTCACTGATGAGTATGTTGTAGATCCCTTGGATTCTCGAGCTTATTATCAAATATTAGCTCTATCTCAATGGCATAATCTTAATCAACCTCTTGAGTTTGACAATATACCACAACCTTCTATTGAGTATCCCTCACATCCTAGTCAAATCCTCCAGTGATCTTGAATTCTTCCTTAAAAAACAAAGATCAAATCTTTAAGAGTGCATCTTCCAAAAAAAACTTTTTGATTATTGATTCAACTTCCCCAATAGGATTCTAACATCCTTCATCATTAGAAGCCATAATCAAGAATTAGGAAACATCTTTGATCATATCATAAGATTCCCATCTTATCAGATCAAAATAGCATCATTGTCGCACTCATCAAAACTGTGATCTAAGTTTAGAAGATTTCTTCAAAATCACATGCCTATCTTCACAAGATCTCAATACATCAAATCAAGGGAGGAAAACCAACAAGAAGGTCATACTCAAAACACTCAAGAAGAAGGTGAAACCAGTAATCCTCTCTATAGTATGAGTCATAATCCACTTTTCAACAACGACATGGATAATAGAGAAGAAAATCCCTTCCACAAATACAAAGCCATAAACAATACTACTGTCGATAGTGATGATGAACATGAGGATGAACACCACCTTAGAGAAGCTGAGCAAGATCCCAAATTTTACAAGGCCATAGAAAAGATCTTGCAACGTGATAAAGAAAAATATTTCCTCTATCTAGCTAACCAAGGAGCTAAATTGCCACATGACTTTAATACTGAGATTTTGAAGAACAAACCTGAAGAAAAACCCCCATCTGATCTTAGTGCTTTGACTCAACAAATCAAAGCACTTCAAGGACAAGTTAAAGAGTTACAAGGGGGAACCTCCACAAAGAAATATACTCTTGAGGAAATTTTTCCTTATCCTTTCGATCGAAGCCTCAACATAATTCCATTTCCCAAACATTGTGAAATTCCAAAATTTGATTGCTATAATGGGAAATCAGATCCAATTGATCATGTTAGAGACTTCTGAAACATGCCACTAGAATTCATTCATGAAGACACTTACTTGATGCGATTGTTTCCTAGGAGCCTTGGAGTTCACTCTATGGAATGGCTATCTAAGATTACACCTCCTGTCAGAACATTTGAAGAATTAATCAACTTGTTCATATCATAATATGCCTACAACATACAACAACAGATCACCATGATAGATCTCTGTAAAGTTGCACAAAAACCTAGTGAATCTTTCATTACTTTTCTTCAGAGATGGAGAAGAATGTTTGCCAGATATCTGCGTCCTATTCTTGAAAAGGAAAAGATGGTTACCTTCATAAATAGCTTGAATTCAAAGATGAGCTATCATTTAAATTTACATTGTCCTACCTCTTTTGAGAAACTAATCAAAGATGCTATAACCATTGAAGGTGCATTGGTCAAATGAGGAACAATAAAACTTGACAAAGACAATCCTAGCTCATACAATCATCACAATAATCAGGACAAGTCTAAATTTTGGACTCACAACAAAAATGTGGTGAATGATGGTGTTGTTGATGCAAATCAGGTCTCGACCAAGCCATTTGTCTTTGGTATTCTAGATACTCAGCACAACAACAATGTCAACTTGGTAGCAAATCAAGGAAACAATCCTCCTTTGAGAAACAATGTGAATCAAAACTCTACGCCAAATCAGGGGACTGCCAAAAATCAAGGTTACCGAGGAACCAATAACAATAACAACTCCTTAGGGAATACCTCAAATACAACTCCACAATGATTTTCATTCTTCTCGAATAGAAGAACTTACACTTCATTGGGTCAATCTTTGGAATCCACATTCAAAGAGTTGATGGCCAAAAATGTCATTACTCTACCACCTCAACAAAACTATGAACCTAGTGTAAAACCTCCATCATGGAATGAGGCATACTATTGCGATTATCATCGCTGTAAAGGTCATCATACAAATAATTGTCAAGCATTGAAGAATACCATTCAAGACTTAATCGACAATGACATCATTACAGTAGAAGGACATCAACAATCAAACGTAGACCACCAAGCATTTCGCAACCCTTTGCCCAACTATCAAAAGGGTGATTCTTCTGAAAAAATGTGAATCATGTCAACGATGATCATATAATCAACCATCTCTACATAGACAATGAGCGAGTAAATGTCATCAAAGTCAACAAGATGGAATATAGAGAAGTTAATACAACAACGAGGGCACAAGCTAAGGTTGTATTAAAGGGCACCTCTTCAAAACACACTGAGCCTCCACCTCAACATTCATATGATTTGTTCAACCAACTTCGGAAAACTCCTTCCCAAATCTCTATCTTTGAGCTCTTAAAAATTTCCCTAGCGCATAAGGAAATTCTTGAAAAAGCCCTCTCTGAAACAACTATATCCACTGATTTGGATGCAGACCAATTTCAAGCCATGGTAGAACACTTGTCCTCACCCACTTGCCTCTCATTCTCTGAAAAAGATGATGTTTCCATAACTCATCCCCACAACTCATCATTGTACTTAGAAGTCATGGTCCATAAGTTTCATGTAAGACGGGTTCTAATAGATGGAGGTGTTGGTCTCAATATCTGTACCATGAAATTGGTTAAAGCCTTAGGATTTTTTGAGGACTCCATTGATTTCAAAAGAAAGATCACCATTAAAGCTTATGATGATGAAGAAAGAGCATCCAAGGGTCTAATCATGCTACCAATCAGAGTGGGTCCTGTTATCAAAAATACTTTCTGCCAAGTATTGGATCGTGATCTGGCATACATCTTGTTGGGTCATCCTTGGATCCACGAAATGCAAGCTATCCCATCAACCTATCATCAATGTTTAAAGTTCCCTTATGATGGACATGAAATCACGATATCAGCTGATAATTCCAACAGTCAAACTTGTGCCAACATAAAAGCCAATCAAGATACTTTGGTTCCTAACAATCGAGAAGCTCATGCTTGTACTTCTCTAAAGATTGACACACAAATCAGTCAATTAACCAATAGTTTTGATAAGAAATTAAAATTCAAAGACCATGGAGTCGAAGAATATTATCTTTGTCTTGCCAATTTACCTATATCGCCTCGATCACATGGACAACCGTCTATAACAGAACATCAAGTATCAGTAGCGTCAACATCAAAGCAATCACCAACAGAGCCAATCACAAAGTTTAATGGACAATTCATCAAAGAGAAATTCCCCATGGAAGATCCTGAGGATACAAAATTTCTAAATTGGCTCTATAAAGATGAAGATGAAGTAGTTTGTAATGTCAAATTACCCACAGACAAATATGGAAAAGGGTAATCAATCATGCAGAAAATTGGTTATGATAAAGGTCCTATCGGAAAAAGGAAAGAAGGGGTAGTTGAACCTATTCACCTCAGCGGACTCACCGCAAAAGAGAAAATTGGATTAGGTTATGATACTCACTCCAAAGAAAACACATTCAAACATCTGCACAACACTGTCTTCGCGTTGCAAGAAGGCTCAGATTCATGAGAAGCATGCGTGGCAATGGTTCAGAACTTCTTGGATAACAATTCTAACATAGACTCTACTGAATATGAATGGGATACCATTTACAATGATGAGTTCTGGAGGGATAAAGAGATTGATGTAATACACCAGTATGCCCCAACTCTAATTGAAGGTCAAGGTTTAGAGACCCAACCATGAGAGTCTGAACTACAAAGTCACTATAATTCTCGTGATACTAAGTCAGATCTAAACAAACAAGATTATCATGAGGATAGTACCATCATTGACCTACCCCTTACCTCAGATCCTACGATCAACTCCATTATGACCATAACCATAGCCGATTTCACACAACCCAATGATCCTATACCTTTGATTTATCCTAATCTCATTGATTGGGATTCATCCAAACCTATCAACATACCAATGTTTCCAAATGATGAAGCTATTGTAAACTTCCTTTCAGCAGAGGACGTAAATGATTGTTCCACTAGCAATTTTCAGCATAAAGTCTTTGATCAGGAGGGTGTCAATTCTCCCAGCTGCAAAAATAAAATTAAAAACAAAAGATCTAATGGTGAAAACTAGAATCTAGCAGTATTAGATCAAAAAAAAGATAAAATAAAGAGCATATCGGATGGTGAAAACCTTTTTAAGGCACCATACAATGGGAATCTTGACACTCTCCCCGAGCATTATCATGAGCGATCACCTATTTTGATTGAGCCTACAAATGCTATCAATCTTGAAACTTCAGACAAACCAAGAATTTTACAGCTGGCTGCATCAATGACATAAAAAGAAATACCATAGTTCATGGAATTTCTAAAAACAAATTAATTCAACTTTGCTTGGTCTTACGCAGACATGCCCGATCTTGATCCCTACCTTATCATGCATCACTTATCCATCAAACCAGGGGTTAAGCCTGTCAAACAAAAACTCAAAAAGATGCACCCCCATGTGGCATTATTAGTTAAAGAAGAACTAAGAAAACTCCTTGATGTGGGCTTCATAAGATCGATCGATTATGCAGAGTGGATCTCCAACATTGTTCTTGTATCCAAGCCAGATAAAAGTGTCAGAGTGTGCACAGATTTCAGAGATCTTAATAAAGCATGTCCTAAGGATGACTTCCCACTTCCAAGCATTGACACTATAGTTGATTTGACAGCTGGCCATGCCATGTATTCATTAATGGATGGTTTTTCTGGTTACAACCAAATCAAGATTGCACCTGAAGACTAGGAGAAAATAGCTTTCACATGTCCATGGGGAACTTACTATTGGAACGTCATGCCTTTCGGTCTGAAGAATGCTGGGGCTACCTACCAAAGAGCCATGACTATGATTTTTCATGACATGATGCACACATTCATGGAAGATTATGTAGATGATATCTTGGAAAAATCATACAATAGAGAAGGACATCTGGAAATATTGTCCAAGATATTTGCAAGACTGGAAAAATTCAAAGTTCATCTCAATCCCAAGAAATGTGTCTTTGGGGTCACATCTGGAAGGCTTTTAGGGTATATCATGTCAGAAAAAGGAATTGAAGTAGATCCTGCTAAAGTTCAGGCAATCATGGAAATTCCTCCCCCAAAGAACATCATTCAATTAAGATCATTACAGGGATGGCTTCATTCTATCCGCAGATTCATTGCAAAACTAGCTGACAAGAGTCTACCGTTCACACATCTACTACATAAGAATGTTCCTTTCAAGTGGGATGACAAGTGTGAATTGGATTTTCAGCAAATCAAACAATACTTAATGACTCCACCAGTTCTAGTACCACTGAATCCAGAAAAACCATTGATCTTATATATTGCAGCAACAGAAACATCCTTGGGTGCATTGCTAGTGCAAGAAGACTCCACAAGAAAAGAACGTGCAATTTATTATATTAGTAGAACACTCACAAGTCATGAGCTCAACTACACTACCGTCGAGAAGGCTTGTCTAGCAGTATTCCTTGCTTCACATAAATTTTGGCATTACATGTTAACTCATACGATCCATTTGGTTTCAAAGATTGATCCACTCAAATATTTTTTAAGCAAAGCATCATTGACAGGAAGGTTAGCAAAATGGGTAATGATTCTGAGTGAGTTTGACATCCATTATATTAATCACAAGGCAATCAAAGGACAAGTTATTGCTGATCAACTAGCTGAAGCACCACTACAAACAGACCATCCTCTGCACATTGAATTTCTAGATGCTGATGTCTTTACTACTGAATCCAAACAACCATGGTCCTTATATTTTGATGGTTCTTTCACTAAACATGGATCAGGAGTGGGCATACTTTTTGTCACCCCTCAAGGGAACACCATTCCTCGATCATATAGGCTGATGTTTCCATGCACCAACAACATAGCTAAATATGAAGCATTAATCATGGGACTGAAGATTGCATTGGAATGGAGGATCACAGAACTACAAGTGTATGGCGACTCACAGTTGGTCATTTATCAGATCAATGACGAATATTAGACCAAAGATGATAAATTGTTGCCATATAAAAAGATGGTCGATGACGTCAAGAAGTACTTTGTGGACGTCAAATTCACACAAATTCCAAGGCTTGATAACAAAGTAGCTGATGCCATGGCTACGATCGCATCATTGTTGCAGATTCTAGAAACTCAGACTTGCTATAAATTTCTGGTGGAACAATCATTTACACCTGCCTATGACACACCTGAAAGCCAAATCATTTGCCACTTGGTAGGATCTGATTCACCTTGGTATGGAAAAATTTATGCCTACCTAAAAGATGAAATTTTACCACCTAACTTATCCCGTAATCAAAAGCAAAATTTTATCCGCCAATCTTCTTGCTACACCCTTATCACTAACACACTTTATCGACATGGTCTTGATGGTACTTTACTTCGATGTCTTGAACGTGATGAATCTGACAAAGCTTTACAAGAAGTTCACAGTGGCATTTGTGGTACTCTTTCGAGTGGACTGACCTTATCTAAGAAACTGATTATAATGGGTTACGATTGGCCTACAATGGAAAGGGAATCATTCACTTTTGTGAAAACATGCTCAAAATGCCAAATTCATGGGAATCCCATTCATGCTCCTGCACAAGAACTACAACCATTCACGCCAACCTGGCCATTTTCCCAATGGGGGTTAGATCTAGTAGGTAAGATACATCCTTCATCATCAAACGGGCATAAGTTCATCATCACAACCACATAATATTTTACCAAATGGATTGAGGTACGACCTCTGACTAAATTTACCGGTAAACAAATATCATCATTTATACTGAACTATATCATTTGTTGGTATGGCATTCCCAACTCCATTATTACAGATAATGGATGACCTTTTAAGAATCAGGATGTGGATGAACTTTGTGAGAGATTTCACATTTAGCACAGATATTCAACACCTTACTATCCACAAGGAAATGGCCAACCAGAGGCCTCAAATAAAACAATCTTGAAAATCTTGAAGAAGACTGTGAATGATGCAGAGAAAGATTGGCATGTTCAACTCAATCCCACCTTATGGGCTTACAGAACCAGTGTCCACATGCCAATAGGAGCAACACCATTTTCTCTTGTCTATGGAGCAGAAGCCATCCTACCTCTAGAAGTTGAAATCCCATCACTCAAAGTATCACTGAAAGGTCTCACAACAGGTGATGAATACAGAGTTTCCCGACTCCAAGAACTAGAACTCCTAGATGAAAAGAGACAAAGAGCAGCTGACCATTTGAAAGCATACCAGTAGATGATGTCTCACAATTACAACCACAAAGTAAAGCCACGTACCTTTCAGGTGGGTGATCTAGTTTTGAAAGAAAACCCACAAAATCAGCAAGACAGAGAAAATAAAGGAAAATTTGAACCAAATTGGCTAGGTCCTTATGTGGTTATCGCTATCTACAGTTCAGGAGCATACAAACTATCAATGCAAGAAGGGGACCTATTTGATGAACCCATCAATAGCATGCACCTGAAAAATTATTATGTATGAAGCAATTATCATTGGCAGAAAAAGTCCTGAAAAAATTCAAAAACAGCAAAAAAAGTCCTAAAGAAATCCAAAAAAAAAATGTCATAGGGTGAAAACCTGACAATAGGCAATCTATTGACATGAAAAATGCAATAAAAACAAATAGTGAAAATCTAGCAAACAGACACTATTTGTAGCTCTCCATCTATTACTTCATATTTTGCACTTGGCTTTTTAGCTTTCCTTTTCATGCATTTTCCCTTCATCTTAGGTCCATACCAGCATCGTGCTATCATCATTTGCCTAGAATGATAACGTCTTACCATGGCTTGATTATTGCACATATTCATTCCAGCAAGTTGTGTCAATACTGGGGGCAAACGTTGACATACTGGGGGCAATCAACTTTCAAAAAACAACTAGACAAAGATATCAAATCCAATGAGGCAAACACACAGCCAAATCAAATCACATTAACAAACTATCCAATCATCGATCCGTGTCACAACAGTTTTCAGAAAGTACCATATCATGATTCATATCTAGATGATCTAAAATCTGAATAATGTTTGTAATAATAGTTTTTCATTTTGAACTATGGTTGTTTGAATTTCGATATCATCTCTCTGGAGTACACTCAATGATGTACTTAACTAGAGTGACAAGGAAAGAGGATGATTTTTCTTTGTCTGTTGTCTTGAGGTTAACTATCTATTTGTTGCAAATATGTCATGATACATGATTTCCAAAGCAATATCATCGATGACAGTTCCACATTTGCATTAGACGGTGGTTAGTCTTTGTCTGTTTATACAAGAAATTCTCAAGTCATCTCGATTTAATTATATCTCGATGCTTGTGTTTGCTTGCTATATCAAAATCATGAAAGTTGTACTCAGGTCATCATTGGTGCTAATTTACCCTCTGATGCTTGTACATACTTCCAACATTTTAACGCTCTATGATGATCCAAGAAAGCTACCAAAAGGCTCAATGATTGGTTTACTTCATTTTAGTTGCATTTCATTTTAGATCAGTGTACATATATCTGCATAATGGATTTGCATCAGAGTTTTTAAAGGGCTAACAATAACGTCAATGACTGTCATGTCTCTTTGGACTATTTGTGGAGGACATTCGGACATTTGTTTCATTATCACCTCTCATTTCGTTATCATTCATCATTTCATTAGCATTTCATTATCTTTCATTTCATTGCATATCATTTATCATTTCCATTTCATTTCATTTATCATACCATTTCATTATCATTTTCTCATTTCACTTATCATTACCATTTCATATCATTCAAAGTCATTATCATTTCATTATCATTTTATCATTTCATTTATCATTCATCATTTCATTATCATTTCATTATCATTGCATATCATTAATCATTTCGATTTCATTTCACTTATCATTCATCATTTCATTATCATTATCTTTCATTTCATTGCATATCATTAATCATTTCAATTTCATTTCACTTATCATCTCTCATTTCATTTTCATTATCAGTTTATCATTTCATTTATCATTCATCATTTCATTATCATTGCATATCATTAATCATTTTGATTTTCATTTCACTTATCATTCGTCATTTCATTATTATTTCATTATCATTATCTTTCATTTCATTGATATCATTAATCATTTTGATTTCATTTCACTTATCATCTCTCATTTCATTTTCATTATCATTATATCATTTCACTTATCATTTATCATATAATTTCATTTAACGTTTCCATTTCATTTATCATTCATCATTACATTATCATTTCATGTCATCATCCTCTATCATATTATTTCATTAAGATATCATTACATTATCGTTTATGCTCATTATCATTTATCATTTCATCACATCATCAATACATTTCACAACATATCATTTATCATCTTATCATACATCTCATTATCATTAACCATTTCATTTTTTATCATTTATCACATTATATTCATCTCATCCTATCATTTTCATATCCATTCATATTACAAATTCATAACGCATATCCTAAACACAACATTCATTTTCCATCATATCATCATTATTTATTTACATATGAAAATCCAAAAAAAACAAACATTCCATACATACATCTTCATATCATTTTCCAAATAACATTTTTTCATACAACGTATCAAATATCCCATGACATATTTTCACAATCACATCATAAGTCATCCACTTGCATGACATCATTAATACACATCGTCAATCATCATCATAAACATATCATACCAAAATCATCCTGCATATCATGTTAGTCATCAAATCATTCAAATGCATACCAAAATCTATAACATATAAAAATAAATGCATATCACATGATCAACAAATCATGATAGACATCAATTATCTCATAAATGCACATCACGTCATCAAAGAAATCATCGCTGCTGCATATCATCACTCATCAAAAATGATACAAATGTCCAATGTCCAAAGAAACTAAACAAGTCCAAAGAGAAATACATGGGATATGATAAAAAAAAATGGCATATACAGGCTCCAAAAATGATATACATCACAAGGCTAGCTGGTCGATGCCCCTGATGGAGTTGGTCTGGAAGGAGGTGGCCTGCCGCTGGTACCAGCATCAGGATCCCGCCGAGGTCCGGTAACCCCTAGGCTCTGTGTACGTGTCCGAGATCTGCTCCTGGTCCTTGTGTGGGACCGTGGGAATGGCTCTCTGCGCTCAGGAGGACATAACTCCTTGTATCTCAGACGGTAATACTCAACCTCCCTGACATCTCCATACCCTCCGCGATAGCCTCTCCCAATGATGCACTCTCCATAGTGCCCATGAGCCTCTGTGTCATGTCCCCCGAAATTGTAAAACTAAGCTAAAGTGTCTAAAGACAAATAAATGTTAAAACCCAAACATGAGTAATTACAATTTAAATATAATTATAATTTTTATCAATAATATTATAATTATATTATAAATATAATATACAAATTATAAATGAAATAAATTATAATAATACAAATCATAATTTAAATAAAACACCAAATAAATGAATAGAAAAAATAGCAATATAAATATATAGCTTAATAATTTATGTATTATTATAATCACTAAAACATATATCAAACTCATATAAAAATATCAATAATAAAATATATTACACTCACACTTAAACAAAATATAAATACATATAAAAATAAAATATATTAAACCAGATATATTTAAATAAAAATATATGCTAAACAACAAATAATTAAGAATCCTAAATGCACCAATAGCCAAGACAGCCATTAAGAAGGGACACGATCTTCCCAAGAACAAATGAATCGGACCTCTTAAATAATCGTACCTCTTCCTCCAAAGTGGAGGGATATAAGAAGACCTTATGAAGGAGAATACGAAAGAGAAGGAGGAAATAAAAAAAAGAAGATTAAGAATATATTCTATGGAAGGAAGTCTTAATAATATAAGATAATTAGATTATTATGAGTTTGGTCTGCTAAGAGGAAAATAAAGCATCGAATGGAAGGAAGGAGGAATAAGGTAAAGAATCTGGGAACATATTAAGAGCATAGAATCTGCAGAATCAAACAACAGCAGTGAGAGGTGAGAATTATATGATTTCAGGCAATAGATGTATGGTAAGTATTTCATAAGTTCACATAACACTTTTAACAAATATATTAGGATTTGTTAATATATATTTTATAAATTAAAATATTAAGGTTGATGGCATTAAGATAAGGATATTAATAAATATTTTGTGAATTAAATAAGAATAAGTTGATGCACCATAATAAATTGATATTTTAATAATTAGATATGAATTCAAATAATAGTGTAATTTATACTTATAGGTATCAATTCTAATGATGTTATTTATTTCTATGAATGTCATTTTGGAATAATAAGATTATACATATACTATTGATTTTATAGCACTACTAATATGTTATGGGATAACTAATTATAATTATATAATACATGATTTATGATTATGCAATAATAATGCTTACTACAATTATTGAGATTTATAAGTAATAATGATTCTATTCATTCATGCACAATGATGTTAAATGGTATAATAGAATTCCATCTATGAGATCTCGAAAGACATTTGTACTCATAAAGGAATCATTCATAGTAAATAATAGGAAGGAAACAAATAATCTTTTGGCAAGGAACGAATAATTAAGTCATCTTTGATCTAATTAGATGTTATTACTGAAATTTATCGATCTCTAACGTTTCTAATGTCTCTTTGAGAAACACTTTGAATGCAATATTTGGGTTTAAGTGCTTCCACTAAAAAGGGATCATTACAAGTGGTATCAGAGCATCTTTCCTGCCATCCTGTGTGTGCTTGAGCTGGTTGCCTACTTGCTTGAGCTAGTTGCTTGCTTTCTTGAGCTAGTTGCTTACATGCATGAGCTGGTTGCCTACTTGCTTGAGCTAGCTGCTTGCTTGCTTGAGCTACTTGCCTCTTTCTTGAGCTGGTTGCCTACTTGCTTGAGCTGGTTCCTTGCTTGCTTGAGCTACTTACTTGCTTGAGCCGGTTGCCTACTTGTTTGAGCTACTTGCTACTTTCCTACTTGCTTGAGCAAATTACCTACATGCTTGAGATGGTTGCTTGTGTGCTTGAGCTGGCTGCTTGCGTTCTTGAGCTGCCTACCTGTTTACTTGAGCTACTTGCCTATGTGCTTAAGCTACTTGCTTATGTGCTTGAGTTGCTTGTTGCCTTCTTGAGCTACTTGCTTGTGTGTTTGAGCTACCTGAGTTACCTTCTCTAGATGAGAAAGGACATTGAGGAATAGGATCATTACCGAATCTCTAGTCAAGTGGAAAGGACTTCTTGAAGAAGATGCTACATGGGAAAGAGAAGAAACCATCAAAGCATTTTCATTGGCTGGGAAAACAAGAGGTTCCTGCAAATCGAAGTGGTAAGTATTAGGTGCGTAATTTCATAGCCCTAAATCAGCAATCATAAATACCTTCATAAAATTAGAAAATACTATTTGTTAAACATGTTATGAATGTGAATATTAATGATTGATAAATATATAAGGAATTGGTAAATTGATAGATACATTAAAATTTGATATTGAAAAAAATATTAATGTAGTTATTAATATTTGATAATTGATAAATATATAAATATAAACATTGAATATCATAAGGGACTGCTACATAAACATTCATATGGTAAATAGATTATTTATGTTGAACTCTTAATATCAAGTGATAAATTCATGAATCCCCATAGCATGGTATAATTATGAGTAAATTGTCAATATGATGATCATTAGATGCAATTGTTTGTATCATCAAAATTATCATGTAGTTGGTTGAGGGATGGAACCGATAGGTTGAGCAGGTGCTAGATTTCTCCTCTAAATACTCCACCCACAATGATGACTGGCGGTCTGCCATTGTTGGGCCAAGGGGGCTTGTCGTATCTGCTCTTGGGCTTAGAGAGAGTATCTACGGGCCTCCTATGGAAATCCTTCCTCTAAACAATTGCATGGTTGGATCAACTTGAGAAACTCTCCATCATGGTAGGAGATGTGGAAATAGGAGGTGTCGAAGGGATAATAGGTGCTAGAGACTCACCCAAGTACGCCAACTCATGATGATGACTAGCAGTCTGCCATCATGGGCCAAGGGGGCCTGCCGTAGCTGCCCTTGGGCTTGGAGGAGAGCAACTCTATGGGCATCCCAATGCAACCATCCTATTTGACCATACCTATGATTGAGAAGACTAATCACTTCAGCAAAGTGTTGTTTGAGTCAATGCTACGTGTGCCTTTACATACTTGAGATAATTTAAGTGTATTCATAGTTTTACCTTGTGACTTAAATATTTATGCTTTGTAACACATGTTCATGAGAATACTTGTATATTACGTATGTTCACATATCTGCTTCATACTCATGTGTATACTTGATGACTTTGGGATGGTGGATGGGTCCACGGTGTAGTATGGGATGCACCGAATTCCCCTCCCAATTGTCTGACAATATACTTCACTCGAGTGTATTTGTATTTTGAGTGTATACTCTATGACTTTGAAATTGTATTCAAGTGTATTTGTATTTTGAGTGTATACTCTATGACTCTGCAATTGTATTCAAGTGTATATTTGTATTTGAGTGTATACTCTATGATTGTATTTGTATTTGAGTGTATACTCTATGACTATATTTGTATTTGATTTGACTTGTGATTGTATTTGAGTGTGTATGACCTTTTATTTACATTTGAGTGCATACTCTATGACTTGTATTTGAACTCAAAATGTATTTGTATTCAAGTGTATGCCCTTTGACTTTGTATTTGTATTTTTTGTGACTTGTATTCAAGTGTATACTTTATGACTTACATGTATTCATACGTATGCTCTGTGACTTTATGCACTCGTGCATATACTTCATGTATTATTCACACATATACTTCATGCTTTACCTATTTTATGGTGTTTTTGTTTCATGGTATATATGGACATGCTTAGCATCTTAATTGTCCACTTCATGACTGGTGCACTCTAATATGTGTCTATTCCATTCTTAAATACTTTGTTTGCGTAATTCATGCCTTATATGTGTTTTTTTGTATTTATTGAGTGTGTCTATGAGCATTCTTATACCTATGTTCTATATCTAGGATCATTTGTGCTTTATGTATATTCAAATGAATACTTCATATTGTGTATCTCCCATGATATGCTTATATTCCATGCATAGAAGTAAATTTGAGTGTACTTGAATGCTCTACATATTCAGGTCTTAAGTAATGACTAAATGCTTCTCACTCCATGTGTGTAATTCCTATATATGCTTCATGTGTGCTAATATGAATACTTCATGCTCCATCTAATTCTTAATTGATATGTGTTCCTATGTTTGAATACCTGTATGCACTTTGTGTTATGATCTACATATGTCACGTGTCTTATTTGTATTCATGTCTATGTCTTGCGACTTGTGTGTATTCACACTTTGCGACTTATGTGTGTTTGTAGGTATATTGTAACCCACAAGTGTTCTAGCATATACTACATGTCTTTATATGTATGCTTCATTAAGTATTCCCTTGTGTTAACTTCATTCTTGATGTGTCTTCAAACAAGATTACTCCTTGTTGTCTTACATTTGAAAGATTAGTTAAAATTTTGTTTTTCAAACTACTTCTCGAGTTGGAGAGTTGTAACTATTGTAGTGAAAATTCATTTTTGTCATTGCTCGAGGACAAGCAATCTTGGGTGGGGAGGACTGTCATGTCCCCTGAAATTGTAAAACTAAGCTAAAGTGTCTAAAGACAAATAAATGTTAAAACCCTAACATGAGTAATTACGATTTAAATATAATTATAATTATCATCAATAATATTATAATTATATTATAAATATAATATACAAATTATAAATGAAATAAATTATAATAATACAAATCATAATTTAAATAAAACACCAAATAAATAAATAGAAAAAATAACAATATAAATATATATCTTAATAATTTATGTATTATTATAATCACTAAAACATATATCAAACTCATATAAAAATATCAATAATAAAATATATTACACTCACACTTAAACAAAATATAAATACATATAAAAATAAAATATATTAAACCAGATATATTTAAATAAAAATATATGCTAAACAACAAATAATTAAGAATCCTAAATGCACCAATAGCCAAGACAGCCATTAAGAAGGAACACGATCTTCCCAAGAACAAATGAATCGGACCTCTCAAATAATCATACCTCTTCCTCCAAAGTGGAGGGATATAAGAAGACCTTATGAAGGAGAATACGAAAGAGGGGGAGGAAATAAAAAAAGAAGAAGATTAAGAATATATTCTATGGAAGGAAGTCTTAATAATATAAGATAATTAGATTATTATGAGTTTGGTCTGCTAAGAGGAAAATAAAGCATCGAATGGAAGGAAGGAGGAATAAGGTAAAGAATTTGGGAACATATTAAGAGCATAGAATCTGCAGAATCAAACAGTAGTAGTGAGAGGTGAGAATTATATGATTTCAGGCAATAGATGTATGGTAAGTATTTCATAAGTTCACATAACACTTTTAACAAATATATTAGGATTTGTTAATATATATTTTATAAATTAAAATAATAAGGTTGATGGCATTAAGATAAGGATATTAATAAATATTTTGTGAATTAAATAAGAATAAGTTGATGCACCATAATAAATTGATATTTTAATAATTAGATATGAATTCAAATAATAGTGTAATTTGTACTTATAGGTATCAATTCTAATGATGTTATTTATTTCTATGAATGTCATTTTGGAATAATAAGATTATACATACACTATTGATTTTATAGCACTACTAATATGTTATGGGATAACTAATTATAATTATATAATACATGATTTATGATTATGCAATAATAATGCTTACTACAATTATTGAGATTTATAAGTAATAATGATTCTATTCATTCATGCACAATGATGTTAAATGGTATAATAGAATTCCATCTATGAGATCTCGAAAGACGTTTGTACTCATAAAGGAATCATTCATAGTAAATAATAGGAAGGAAACGAATAATCTTTTGGCAAGGAACGGATAATTAAATCATCTTTGATCTAATTAGATGTTATTACTGAAATTTATTGATCTCTAACGTTTCTAATGTCTCTTTGAGAAACACTTTGAATGCAAGATTTGGGTTTAAGTGCTTCCACTAAAAAGGGATCATTACACTCTGAGCTACACCCTCGGCCTCCACTGCCCTCCATCTAAATGCATCCCTCTCTGCCATCAACTAGGCTATCTATGGGTTTGGGGCAGGCTGAACTACATGCGCTAGCGTTGGAACCTGAGCCTGTGCCTGTGCAAGCTGTGCCTGTAACTGTGCTATCAAACTCTATGCCTGACCTAACTACCCCTGAATAGCCTGCACCTGAGCCTGCAAAGTGGCTACTTGTGTCTGCTGAGAAGAAGAGGACATCCTGATGACCATCCATGGTCTACCACTAGATCTGGCCCTTCGAACAACCTGAGCATTGGCTAAGCTATACATCCTCTGCCTCACTAACCTCTCTGCCTTCCCTCCATCATCTCCCCCGTCATCGCCACCATCTGAGCTATCATCATCACTGTCACCCTCCTCTCTGTCATCCTCCTCCTCGTCATCTCTACCCACACCCTCCTCTCTGCCACCACCTACCTGCTCTCCACAAGCCACACCCTCCTATCCCCCTACCACTGGCTACTGTACTAGTGCAATAGGCCCTGGCTCATCTAGACATGTAAACTGTGGAAATCGATGAGTATTGAAATACTCTAGGTACTCATCTGACATGCCTGCATCTGTAACCTCTGGCCTGTACGCCCATACCTCAAGCTGTAAGCTCATGTACTCTATGTATGCTACCTGATATACAATGCAATGTCACCATCTAGGATCATCCTTGTGCCACCCATAATGAGCAATGCCCTGTGGCATACGCTGTGTAAAACCATACTGTCTCTGAACCCGCAAGGCCAAAAATCTCTCAATAATGAACGAAGTCTGTCCTATCAAATATCGAGGTATGCAAACAAACGACATCTCTAGGTGATCTGTGTCCCAAGGCTCATAGTCTATATATGGTCTCCATATCACTAAGTCCACATTGTTGAGCACACATCGCCATTACTCCAACTTGCCCAGCTTGGGCTAGACAAGTGCACCTGAATACGCCTCCACATATGGCCGCCTTGGTAGCCTCACCCTAGCACACTCTGGCCTCGTCACTGCAATATGCTCCCATGCCCAGATCTGGAGCAAAGTCACACCGCTAGCCAAACTCATCAACCCTCGATAGACCACCTGATGTAGATCATGATACAGATGTGCCAAAATGCAGCTCCCCCAAGAATACCTCTGTGGCTGAGTCACCATCCACTCTAGCATCCTCCCCCACCTAACTGAAAATCCCTTCGACCGATGGTCTGGTCCAAGGAAGCCTCCAATAAAAGCCACCAATATAACAACCAAGGTGGGATACCTACTGAAATCCACCCAGGGCACCCAATATCCAGCTATGGATGCATCACCACAAATCCTCCTTAATGCCTCAGTCCCACCTATCTCCTTGTGGTTATAAACCACAAGGGCACCTACCACAGGAATCCCTAGAATCCTGTATACATCCTCAGGTGTCACAGTCATCTCACCCGTCGGCAAATGAAAGGTGTTATGATCAGAATGCCACTTCTCTGCCAATGTAGTCAGCAGTCCCCTATTGACTCAAATCCCTCGCGGGATAGTCAACAGAGATCCCAGTCTATAGGCACCTATCCATTGTACCTCTGTAGGAGTCAACTCTCCTATCCGATCCCAACATATCGAGAACCGCTCTCTACTCTGGAGTTTGTCAAACACCTCCTATTATCATCACAATGACAACTAATTAGACTCATACCAAAGACTCCTAGCATGTGCTCTATCATATCAGTGACCCACATCAGTGACCTGTATCACACAATCAAAACATCATTCTATTTGTATTTCGAACATAAATGAAAATATGTTTTCCCATCAATCATTTGCTATTTGTTTTCTATCATCGAAAGAAAATTTATCAAGATTCATATCAATCATTTACTACTTGTTTTCTATCGCAGGAAACAAATTTATCAAAAGTCCTATTAGGCATCTACTCTTTGTCTTCTAATCGAGGAAGCAAAGTTATCAATTAATCATCAACTATCAGCATGATGGCAAAACACTTTCTTTATCTATTGACCAAGAACACAATATAGACCATCATTTTTTTCATCCTAGCATTCTACCAAAATTTTCTCAGATGCGCTAATCTGCACCTCATATGCACTAAAACTCAAAAGTGCTATAGTTTACCTCAAAAGTGCTAAAACTCCCTCGATAGGCTCTTACACCCTAAAAGCGCCACTTCATTACCTATAAGCGCTAAAACCCTAGATGCGCTAATCTACGCAGTAGATGTGCTATTTCATCCCGTCAAAGCGCTAAAACACTAAATGCGCTAAACTATCCCGCGTATGCACTACTTTACTTCTATTCTAGCCGATTCCTGGATGTGCGACTCTATGCCCCAGATGCGCTAAAGTGCCCTACATAGCCGACTACCCTGGAAGTGCTACTCTATACTTCGTATGCACTAGACTGCACATTTTTACCCTACACCTAAAAGCACTAAAGAACACCCTAGATGCGCTAAAAGAAACTTTGTATGTGCTAAAACAGGCTCGCGTATGCCCTGAAATGACATTTCTAATCCTAAATCTGCATAAAAAATGTACAAAAATCACTAAAAATCATGAAATTTTGACACACAAGGGGTTTAATCGACTCACCGATGGTCCATATGCTGCTGGTCTCTGAAATCGACGCGCCCGCTTGAATCTGTGAGTGTGATATGGGATCGGCATCTCACTATGTCACTATCAAAATATCCAAATCACTGTAGCAAAAGAGTGAAAATGACTTTTACTTTCACCCTTTTTACCTTACATAGGTCAATTAAGGTGGAATTTTGGTGGCATTTTTGTTTTCACTTTAATTTGGGGCATCTTTTACATCACTTATCGGAAGCTAAATCACTAATTCCCCAATAGACTTTTCTCATCCTTGATTTACCTCACGAGGGGGAATCATCAACATCAGCATCAAAAACATATCAGGGGCAACAAATTTTTTTATTTTTCTTTGAAGCAATGCGTTTCACACATCACTTCAAAGAGGGGCAAAATGTATATGCATAAAATTGGTCATATTTAATTATTCCTGACATTTAATTAAATATTTATTATTTAATTAATTCCTTTAAAAGTCTTCTATACGTAATTAAATTTAATCAATTTAATTATAGCATTCATTCATTTTATTCTCCCACCATAATTAAATAAATCTATTTTATTTATTTAATTATTCCACATTCTACTTGATTAAATTAAATAAATACATTTTATTTATTTAAGTTAATTATTATCTTTTGAATTTAATTAAATCTTTTTAATTAAATTTAAATCTCTTTTCTTTCTATTTTAAAACTTTCCTCTAATTAATTAAATACTTTTTATTTAATTAATGTCATTCTTTCAAATTTAATTAAATATTTTATTTAATTAAAGATCTTTTGCTTTCTTCAAATCATAATTAGATATTCTATTTAATTATGAAATCTTCTGATTTCCTCAAAATCTTAAATATTTATTTATTTAAGAAAAATCAACATGCATTCATAAATAAATAATTGAATTAGATAATTCATTATTTATCTTATCATAATCTTTCCATTTTTCTTCTAAAAAGATGATTTTTAAATCATCTCATCTTATCTCTTCCATTAAAATGGAAAAATCTACCTTTATTCATTTTCTTCTATTTTCTCTTCAATCTCATCTATCTTCAACCGTTTGATCTGTCAGGAATTATCACAGCCATTGACCAAGCCAGCCAATCGAAATCCTTGAAAAACTCTATAAATGAGCGTGCAAATCCAAGCATTGGTTACAACACAGAACGAATACAACATATGCTTACATTCTTGCAATTTTAGCATTTCAACAATATTTCTTATCATAGCATAATCTTGCATTTAGCATAGTATGCATTTTTAATCTCATTCTTCAGTAGCCTACTTCGTTTAGCTTGGCATTCCAAATCTGAGAGCAACTTGAGCAAAGACGAAACACTGGAGATAGAGAGCAATAAGACGACTTCAGAGAAGCTGCGATAAGAGTTTGTTAATTTGTTTAATCTTCTTTTGAGCTTCTTTGATTTAATGTTTTATTGATTCTGCTGTTGAATTTAATTTAGATTTGATCACATATTTCATACACACAGGTGGCATCAATGTTTCATATAACAGTTGAAATACAACTTATCATTCCAATAATGTCCCAACAAAATGAACATAGGAATTAGTATGTATCAATGTTGTTTGCATCCACTATAACATACTATAGACACATAAAATATACCAATTGACATTGTGCATCTAATCCTGATTACTAACATTGTTTCTTTCTGAATCATCCTTTGGTCTAACCATTTAATCAAATCTCCTTATCTGATTAAACTCGTCAACTTTCATCCCTTAATTAAATAAGTCATTTTGTCTAATTAAGTCACTCTCTCTTGTTAATTAAATCAATCCATCTGATCTAACTATCCCTATTTAATTAAATAATCAATTTATTTGATTAAATCTCTAAAGTCTATCCATTAAATTAAATAAATTAAAACTTTATTTGATTTAATCTAACACCATCTCTTTTAATTAAATAAATCAAAATCCTTATTTAATTAATCTCTTGTCATATTCTTCTCTTATTTGATTTAAATAAATCCATAAATTTGAGTCAAATAGGTCACATCATCTAACCTCTCTCATTAAATTAACTAACCCTTGATTAATTTAATCTCATCTCATGTCCCATCCTCTAGATAATGCAATTTGCACATGAAAATAGATTTAATTCATTTATTAAATCTCTATTTTCCTCACAAGGCATCTTTTGGAATATTCTCTCAATTTGAATTCAAAAATTCCAAGTCAACATGTACATCCAACAAGGCAATAAATTCATCTTACATGTCCTTTGTCTTGAGCCAAGTGGCATTTATTGTATTTTCCCTTCTCTCTTGCATGTCATTTCAACAAATTTGAAATTCAAAATTATGCATTTATTGGCACAAACCCCAAATCTTGCACATCCTTCATCCATTCATAACTTAACAAGTGGCATCATACCATTGGATGAATGTTAGTCCCACATTGCTTCATTTTTGGCATTCATCCATCTTATCATTCTATAAATGAAGAGTTCATCCTTCATTTTATCCATCCACAATCTAGGCAAAATTACCATGCTCAATTATCTCTTGAATTTCATCCATTATCATTGAGTCATAGCTAGGTTTTTTGCAGATTTTGGCTTGGAGTTCTCATTCTTCACCAACAAAGTGGATCAATCATCTTCAACGCATCAAGCTTGCATCATAGGAATTGGGAAAGGGCCAATTTTCATATCAAATTGGCACCAATTCCCCCATGGGATAATGAGTTTGCACATCTAATTAGGATTTAATCTTTTTTTTATCATTTCCGTTGTGTTCTTTAATATTTTCTTCCTAATTTGAATGTTGTAAATGGATTTCATGGGGAATCCTTGTTTTAGCTTGCAATCTCTTGTCTAACTTGTTTATTCTTGTTGTTTTTTTGGTACCAAGGTTGGGGTTTGCACATTTGGCGCTAGGAGGGCAGCAAATCATGCTTTCTCATCTTTTCTTAAAATTTCTGCATTTTCACTCACACACAGAAAATTCCAATGCGGGGGGCTCAACGTCGTTGTTTTGGCACCATTGACTCCTCAGCCCCGCTATATGGCACTGCTTAAAACTAAAACTACGGTGCTAGACTCATCCCACCAAAATATTTGAATTTCAAACTCTGCCGTTAGACTTGTTGACTTCCAGGAATTTTTAAAATTTTAAAAACTACAACGCTGGAGGGAAACTGCAATGCGGGGCAAAAAGTGTGATGTAGTTGAGCTCTCTGTCCCGACACAGAGTGGCGTTGACTGGTAAGCGGCGCTATGAGAGCACTGTTGGTAAGTCAAATTGCGATGCAGTTGCGAGTTGTGACGCTAGAAGATAGTAAAAAGGGAAAATTTAATTTTAGCATGTGCTTTTGATTTACGATTAATGTGTCTTCTATTTTTTGCTTTTTAATCTCTATATTTTCTAGAATCTGACTGGTTTTTCTTCCTTGTAGCTTGGAAACCAAAATTGAAGAAAGGAGAAGCATGAGAAGGATGTTTGTCAAATCAAAGTGTTTTTAAACACTTTAGTGTTTGCTTAACACTTGGTTAAGAAATTGTTAGCACTTCTTCTTTAGGACACTAATTTTTGTTTGGGTTTAAAAAGAACCTTTCAATTTCTTCTTGCAAAGGCTAAAATGAACTTTAGGATCACAACTTACTAGATTTTGTTTCTTGGATTAACAATTGAACAAAGTATCTCTCACTTATCTTTTGGTGCATAAAAAGAACTCATATTTTGCTTTGTGGATTTAAAAAAGAACAAGTGTAACTTTGTTTTTCATGAGGGCTTACTTAAACTAAAGCCATTGAAAAATGATGTATGCGCTTCTCTCGCGCTTTATAGCGATGTTGAGAATCAAAAGGCCTTTTTCATGACTTTAGGGTGAGACAAAGCAATCACCTCCACACTTTGATTTGGGTTTAAAATTGAACAACATCTTGTGCGAGTGTGAGTGGGGGAATTGTTGCATATATTCTCTCTCCTTGTTGCCAACAAGTATTGATCGAGTTACAAATATTTTTCATCACTCGCTTTTGTTTATCCTAGAGGGCCTGCTTTGGGGTAAAAGTACTCACCCAAGGGAACGACTTAACCGGTAACACTCTAAAGCCAAGATTATCTCCAACCGGTATATAAATGTGGGTATTGGAGTAAACGCCAATATCACGTGGTTGATTCCGACAGGATGGATCCGAAAGGGGACTCTTGCCATATGGGTCAATCTCCATGAACAGAAAGTCCTTACTAAAACCCATGTGCTAGAATTTTCCAAAATCCTTTAAACTATTTGTTGGTGCAAGAACGGTCATTCTGAAGCCACCCCATACTTTTACGGTCTTGTAGTAGAAATGGAAAACATGCCATGGGAGTTTCATGGGTGTTGATGCTTGGCTTCCCCGTATAAGTGAGTGTCATGGAGGGGAGCCAGTGGGGTCAAGCATCTAACCATTCGCTAAAGATAAGCATAGCTAGACTTGTCCAAGTGGGAATCCAACAAATATTGTCCTACACATCCATAGGATTGTACTTATTCTTGGGTTACAAAAATACATTGCTTGATCGAAAACACCATGGAAACAAACACTTGAACCTCATCCAAATTTCAAATCCTTTTGAAGACAAATACAATTGACTCAATCCATATGTTATTGCTTTCCCTTGGGATTCACATCCTTAGAGGTTTCTAAGCATTGGATTATATCTCGATTACAAAAGGAAAACCCTTGCCTTAAGTTCATTTAATTTCCACATAACATATCTTGTGGGGTTTTGAAGAAATTAAGACATTGGACATCTTAGTTTGAAGACCTAATTGAAGAAAGTGATTTTAGTAAAATAAAGACATTAAGCAAAGCTAAGCAAAATGAACTTTCATCTGTGTTGAAGACTCACAATCCCAAAGAAAAAAATCATTAGTTGGAAATCCGAAAATGAATGTTCAAATGTAATCATTTCTTGGTTACAAAGGTCTTTAGGAAGCATTTGCATGCTCTTCAATACCTAGGTCTAGGCAAACAAAGTGTCCCTTTTAGGTTCATCTTAGGATCAAAACAAATCAAAATATTTTTCATCCATCTGCCAAAACATCAAAACAACACCATCTCATCATCACCTTTTGAAAAATCTTGAAATCATCCTTAATACTAGGATTTTTGGAAAAATAAATTTTTTTCAAAATCATTGAGACTAAATCCTTGAAAACATTATGAAAAAACACCTTTGGCTAGGTATGTGTAGATGCATCCTTTTGCATATGCTTAGTCAAAGTTATCAAAATCATCTTGTCTAGCTTAGTATATGTAGATGAATCCTTCTTCAAATACTTAGTGAAATGATCATCTTGTTTGAATAGTTGTGGTTAGATGCATCCTTCTCCTCACACATATTCAAATCATCATCCATTGAACAAAGCTATCCCTTAGATCATTATCCAACATCTTAGGGTCTTTTTGTTCAAAATCAAAAGAAAATCAAAATCAAAATCAAGGACAAAATCCCAAATCCAAAAACAAATCAAAATCCAAATTCGCAAGTCCTAAAAGTCTAGTATCTCATTCAATATTAATCAAAAGCCAAAAAACATCTGTATCATCCATCCCTAACATCATCATCATAACAACACCTTTGATCCTCAAGGCATCCTAAAAACTTTCTACTTTGGGCATAAAATAAAGATCAATCCAAAGAATCAAGAGATTCATCTCCCATATTCTTGAAGATTGATCCTTATTTTATGGTTCTAACTAGATCTCAATACAAGAAGAGTATGGAAGCCAACAAAGAAACACCCACTTCAAGCGATCTTAGCCAAACAAACACAAAAATGAATCCCACCGAATCAAGTAATCCTTTGACCCTCTCATCATCGCAAAATCTGCAAGAAGAAAACCAAGGAGAGGACCTTTCTTTTGGAATGCCTCACAAGGAAATGACTTAAATGCTCCAAAATCCGGACAACCATAGAATCATCAACATCATGATGAGACTTAACCCTTCGTTATACATGCTTGAGCTAGCAAAACAAGGGGCCAAGTTACCTTCGGATTTTGATGTGAGTACTATAGTGGAGACATCTTTTCCTCCAATCTCATCCACCATCCCCATTTCATCTACACCCCCAGCTCAAAAAATCAAGCAAAACATTCCACAAATCACATCATCATTTGCTCCAACCCAACCCAATGTTAATAAGTGCATAATTTCTCAATGCAATTCAAACACACCCCCTTGTTAATAATCAAAATTTGGATGCAAACACCACCTTGGAATAAAATGTACCCCAAAACCCATTACACAAAAAATTTCCTCTCACCTTCCATCATGATCCATCATCATCATTTTTTTCACACAACACCTCAAACACCTCTTCTCACAAATCTGCAAGAAGAGGGAGATATGTTCAGACCAGGGGGCATATTCGACACCATGACATTTTCAAAAAAACTAACACCCCTTACATTTCCACCTCTCCCACCATTGCCATTATCATCCACACCACTCCTTGGTTTAGGGCTTCCTCCCCTACCAAGCATCAATCAAACCTATATCCCAACCATCAATCAAAGAATTACACCAAACACTCAAAATTTGTTGTTGATATTGCAACAATAAATGAAAAATCCACAAGAAATTGCAACACCATCAAACACCCCCTTAACATCACAAATCATGGTCTCCCAAGGACCAACCATATCAACAACACTATCCATCACGCAAAACACCAACAACACCTTCACAAACACCATTTTGAGTCCACCACCACGTCCACCACCTCCAACTTCCACCACATCAAGCCAATATGACACGGCATTGCAAGCTACTTTCCAAAGAGGATACCAACAAGTTCAGAAACAAAAAGCCAAACAACTAGCTGCTCAAGCTGCACAGGCCGCCCAAGCAGCCCAAGCCACCTTACAAGCACAACAAGCCCAAGCATTATTGCAACAACAACAACAAGAAGCCGCCCAAGTTGCACAAGTCGCACAAGCATTGCAAGCACAAAGGGCCACTCAAGCACAACTTCTATTGCAACAACAAGCAGTACAAGCAGAAATAGCACAAGCGCAAGCTCAATATTAGGCACAACAAGCCCAATATCAGTCACAACTTCTTGCTCAAAGACAAGCAGCGCAATTGCAAGCATATCAGCAAGCAATAAAGCAATATCAAGAACATCAAGAAGCAACAGAATTGGCAGCCCAACAACAAGCGTTGTTGGAAAAAAAACAAGCACAACAACAAGTGCAACAACAAGCACAAATCTTAGCCCAGCAACAACAAGGTCAACAACAAGTGTTCATACAAAAGCGGGTGGAATCCTACCTCACTCGCCAGAACATACAGATACCATTGAACAAAACACCAACCAACCCACCCAGCCAACCCACGATTGAAACACCCCAAAACACTTTCATCCCACCCCCTGATCCGTAAAATGATGTGATGACACAACTCAGGTTGCTCTCGCAACAAGTGATTGACCTTTAATCAGGGCGAACAACCAAAACACCAAGCAACTTGTGTCCCTATCCATTTGATAGGAGCTTAATAATGAAACCATTCCCCAAGGGATTTGAAATCACCAAATTTGACAAATATCGAGGGATGGGAAACCCTGAAGATCACATCAGGGAATTCCAGGTTCATTGCATGGAGGTCGCATATGATGATACTTATCTAATGCGGCTATTTTCTAGGAGCCTAGTAGGCCATGCTATAGAATGGTTCTCTCGCTTACCTTTAGGCATTAGAACATTCCAAGAAATTAGGGATACATTCATTAAAAAATATGCATGCAACATTGCAATGGATGTTAGTCTCGAAGAACTCTCAGCTCTAAAACAAGGAAAGGGTGAATCATTCACCTCATTCCTACAACGATGGCGATCCAAGGCCAATTAGAGCAAGTGGACCATGCCAGAAGAACAACAAGTTTGCACCATCATAGCCAACCTTGAAGGCCACTTGGCATTTCATCTCAAGGTTCAGGGCATCACCACATATGATCAATTGATATCCAAGGCACTTAGTATCGAAAGATCCCTTATGACTCAACCCGCGGAATCAACATCACACCACGAAGAAAAAAACAACTTCCCACCATCCAATTACAATGATAAACCTCGTACGTGGGAAAGAAACAAAAGCATTACTAATCATGGTGCTGTCAATGCCAAAGTGGTCATTAGTGCTCCTCATCAAAATACACCCACACCACAAATCCAAATTCAACACCAAAACCACCATCACACGACACACCAACCCAACAATAATCCAACCATCAATAATCTCAATGACCAAAGGGGACCACCCCAATGCAAAAGTTATCCAAAATGAAAATACACCATTTTGGGGGAACCACTTGAGGACATAATGAAAAAGTTGATCGATGAAAAACTCATCAGGCCTCCTACATTTGATAATTACCAAGAACCTGATGTCAAACCTCCTTGGTATAAGGAGAATCAAATTTGCGAATTTCATAAAATCAAAGGCCATACCACAAACAGTTGCATGAGACTCAAAAACATCATCCAAGATCTCATTGATAAGAAAATCATAAACATGGAACAACCTACGTTAAATTAGGATCTTAAGATATATACGAATCCGATGTCGAATCATGGCAACAGAGGGAATAAAAATGACAAAAGGAAGGGAAATTTAAATCATGTGTATGAAATAGTCATTTCCTCCCTAAATGAAGACTGCATGGTCATCAGCATTAAGGGTGCCCATGCCGAAGATTGTGGAGTCACCACAAGAGGTGGTAAAGTCACCATCGCAGGATCATCCCAACCAAATAGAGCTCCTTCATCTAGATCTATTCCACATGGCTACAATGTTGTAGATCAGCTCAAGAGAATTCCAGTACAAATCTCCATCATGGAGTTGCTAAAAATCTCATCTGCCCATAGGAAGATCCTTGAAGAAGCATTGGCCTCATCCACTGTCCCCGCAGATCTCGATGCAGAGCAATTCCAAGCTATGGTTGGAAATATCATAACGCCTAATCTCCTTACATTTTCTGACCAAGATTTTCCTGCCCAACCATCTCACAACCGTGCACTTCACTTGGAAGCCATTGTACACAAGAGAAAAATCAAAAGGATCTTGGTGGATGGAGGTGCAGGCTTGAACATATGTTCCCTAAGCCTCATCAAGCAGTTGAAAATATCAGAAGATTCCATCGACAAAGGAAAGGGCATCACAATAAGAGCATATGATAACCAAGAAAGAGTGTCTCAAGGCACGATTAAACTCCCTATTCAAGTAGGGTCGACTCTCATGGAAACCAGTTGTTAGGTCTTGGACCTCGACTTGCCATACAATATCCTCCTGGGATGCCCATGGATCCATTCGATGAAAGTCGTAGCATCAACCTTCCACCAATGTGTGAAATTTACACATAACGAACAAGAAGTTACCATCCATGGAGATCCCAAACCTTTCTCATATTGCAAAAATCTTGAAGCAAAATATTACAAAATCCCCCAAGTGCCAAAAAATGATGAGGGCCCATCCACACCATCCATTGACCCCGCCACTCTCACGTCCACTTCTGCGACAGAGAAACCTGCCACTCCCACCATTCCCACCATCTCCAACATTAAGCTCATCATCCAGGAGGACGGTTGTGGAAGCTACAAGATCCCTAAAAATTCTTTTGTGATAGGAGAGTTACCACAATCTCCTAGATCACGCAGACATCCACAAGAAACCAAGCTTCCACATCACAAACATTGCCTGAAGACTATCCTAAATTCACAAGATGGGGAGACCTTGGCCAAGAGATTATTGAAGTAGATCCATCTCACATGTTGTATCAAGATGAAA
>VDFB02068142.1:0-18019 GCA_007258455.2 Sequoia sempervirens | reverse complement strand
AGAGAATATTATGTAAATGAAGATGCTGATATTTCTAATGTTGAGTCTGATTATGGAGATTTTGATGATAATGAATGCTTGTTCTTGGCTATAAAAGATGAATATACTTCTTCTAATACTTAAATACAGGTGAAGGAAAATGCTCTAGAAAATAGTGAAGATATGGTGATTTTTTCTCTTCATGCTAAACAAGAAAATGACTATTGGGTTGTTGATAGTGGCTATTCACATCACATGACTGGTGAGAAGAGTAAGTTTGTTAAACTTGAAAATTATGATGGAGTCTTAGTTCGGATATGATATTGGTGCTAAGATTTGTGGAATAGGTTCACCAGCTTTGATGGAAAGCATAATACCGAAGGATGTCTACTATGTTAAGGGTTTAAGGCATAATATTTTAAGTGTTAGATAAATGTGTAGTAAAGGATATAATATTTTTTTTGAAGATGAGAGATGTGAGATCTGAAAAGGATCTAGAATAGTGATTGCTGCTGGAAAGAAGTTTGAAGGAAACATTTATCAGCTTAAGGGTGTTGATGGATATTGCTTTATGACCCTGACACGATAGCTGCGTGTATGAAATATGTGATCAATATAAATTAAATTCAACAACACAATCAATAAAACATTAAATCAAAGAAGCTAAAAGAAGATTAAACAAATAAACAAACTCTTATGGCAGCCTCTTCGAAGTTGTCTTATTGCTCTCTATCTCCAGCGTTTCGTCTTTGCTCAAGTTGCTCTCAGATTTGGAATGCCAAGCTCAATGAAGTAGGCTACTGAAGAATGAGATTAAAATGCATACTAATGCTAAATGCAAGATTATGTTATGATAAGAAATATTGCTAAAATGCTAAAATTGCAAGAATGTAAGCGTATGCTGTATTCTTTCTGTGTTGTGTAACCAATGCTTGGATTTTCACGTGCATTTATAGAGATTTTCAAAGATTTCAATTGGTTGGTTTGGTCAACGGTTGTGATAATTCCTGACAGATCAAACGGTTGAAGATAGATGAGATTGAAGAGAAAATAGAAGAAAACGAATAAAGCCAGATTTTTCCATTTTAATGGAAGAGATAAGATGAGATGATTTAAAAATCATCTTTTTAGAAGAAAAATGGAAAGATTATGATAAGATAAATAATGAATTATCTAATTCAATTATTTATTTATGAATGCATTTTGATTTTTCTTAAATATATAAATATTTAAGATTTTGAGGAAATCAGAAGATTTCATAATTAAACAGAATATCTAATTATGATTTGAAGAAAGCAGAAGATCTTTAATTAAATAAAATATTTAATTAAATTTGAAAGAATGACATTAATTAAATAAAAGTATTTAATTAATTAGAGGAAAGTTTTAAAATAGAAAGAAAAAAGATTTAAATTTAATTAAAAAGATTTAATCAAATTCAAAAGATGATAACTAACTTAAATAAATAAAATGTATTTATTTAATTTAATCAAGTAGATATGTGGAATAATTAAATAAAATAGATTTATTTAATTATGGTGGGAGAATAAAATGAATGAATACAATAATTAAATTGATTAAATTTAATTACGTATAGAAGACTTTTAGAGGAATTAATTAAATAATAAATATTTAATTAAATGTCAGGAATAATTAAATATGACCAATTTTATGCATATACATTTTGCCCCTCTTTGAAGTGATGTGTGAAACGTATTGCTTCAAAGAAAAATAAAAAAAAAATTGCTGCCCCTGATATGTTTTTGATGTTGATGTCGATGATGCCCCCTCGGGAGGTAAATCACGGATGAGAAGAGTCTATTGGGGAGTTAGTGATTTAGCTTCTAATAAGTGATGTGAAGGATGCCCCAAATTAAAGTGAAAACAAAAATGCCACCAAAAGTCCACCTTAATTGACCTATGTAAGGTAAAAAGTGTGAAAGTAAAAGTCATTTTCACTCTTTTGCTATAGTGACTTTCATGCTCTGATAGTGACTCAGCAAGATGCTGATTCCGTATCACACTCACACATTCAAGCGAGCATGACGATTTCAGAGACCAATAGCATATGGACCACCGGTGAGTTGATTAAACCTCTTGTGATTCAAATTTTTATGATTTTTAGCGATTTCTATATGTTTTTTACATGGATTTAGGTTTAGAAATGTCGTTTTAACACATCCGCGAACCTGTTTTAGCGCATACGAAGTTTCTTTTAGCGCATCTAGGGTGTTCTTTAGCACTTCTAGGTGTAGGGTAAAAATATGCAGTCTAGCGCATACGAAGTATAGAGTAGCGCTTCCAAGGTAGTAGGCTGTGTAGGGCACTTTAGCGCATCTAGGGCATAGAGTCGCGCATCTAGGAATCAGCTAGAACAGAAGCAGCGTAGCACTTTTAGGGTACAAAGTAGCGCATATGCGGGGTAGTTTAGTGCATTTAGTGTTTTAGCGCTTCGACGGGATGAAATAGCGCATTTGCTGCTTAGATTAGCGCATATAGGTAATGAAGTGGCACTTTTAGGTTGTAAAGCCTGTTGAGTGAGTTTTAGCACTTTTGAGGCAAACTGTAGCGCTTTTGAGTTTTAGCGCATTTGAGGTGTAGATTAGCGCATCTGAGAAAATTTTGATAGAATGCCAGGATGAAAAGATGATGGTTTATATTGTATTCTTGGTCAATAGATAAAGAAAATGTTTTTCCATCATGCTGATAGTTGATGATTAACTGATAACATTGCTTCCTCGATTAGAAGACAAAGAGTAAATGCCTGATAGGACTTCTAATAAATTTGTTTCCTCTGATAGAAAACAAATAGTAAATAATTGATGGGAAAACATATTTCCATTTATGTTTGAAATACAAATAGAATGATGTCTTGATTGTGTGATATGGGTCACTTACATGATATGGGTCATGCACATGATATGGATCACTTGATATGATAGAGCACATGCTAGGAGTCTTTGGTATGAGTCTGATTAGTTATCATTGTGATGATAATAGGAGGTGTTTGATAACCTCCAGAGTAGAGAGTAGTTCCCGATGTGTTGGGATCGGATAGGAGAGTTGAATCCTGCAGAGGTACAGTGGATAGGTGCCTGTGGATTGGGATCTCTATTGACTATCCCGCGAGGGATTCAAGTCAATAGGGTACTATTGATTGCATTGGCAGAGAAGTGGCATTTTGACCATAACACCTTTCATTTGCCGACCGGTGAGATGACCATGACACCTAAGGATGTATACAGGATTCTAGGGATTCCTGTGGTAGGTGCCCTTGTGGTTTATGACCACAAGGAGATAGGTGGGACTGAGGCCTTGAGGAGGGTCTGTGGTGATGCATCCATAGCCGGATATTGGGTGCCATGGGTAGATTTCAGTAGGTATCCCACCTTAGTTGTTGTGTTGGCAGCTTTTATTGGAGGCTTCCTTGGACCGGACCATCGGTCGAAGGGATTTTCAGTTGGGTGGGGGAGGATGCTAGAGTGGATGGTGACTCAGCCACAGAGTTATTCTTGGGGGAGCTACATTTTAGTACATCTATATCATGATCTACATCAGGTGGTCTACCGAGGGTCGACGAGTTTGGCTAGCAGTGTGACTTTGCTCCAGATCTGGGTGTGGGAGCATATTGCAGTGACGAGGCTAGAGTGTGCGAGGGCGAGGATACCAGGGAAACCATATGTGGAGGTGTATTCAAGTGCACTTGTCCAGCCCAAGCTGGGAAAGTTGGAGTACTGGCGACATGTGCTCGACGATGTGGACTTAGTGATATGGAGACCATACACAGACTGTGAGCCTTGGGACACACATCACCTGGAGATGTCATTTGTCTACATACCTCGATATCTGATAGGACAGACTCTATTCATAATTGAGATATTTTTAGCTTTGCGGGTGTAGAGACAGTATGGGTTCACATAGGGGATGCCATAGGGCATTGCTCATTATGGGCGGTGCAAGGATGATCCTGAATAGGGACACTGTATTGTATATCAGGTAGCATACACAGAGTATTCGAGCTTACAACCTGAGGTATGGGCATATAGGCCAGAGGTTACAGATGCAGGCATGTTAGATGAGTACCTAGAGTATTTCCATACTCATCGATTTCCACGGTTTACATGTCCGGATGAGCCAGGGCCTATTGCAGTGGTACAGCAGCCAATGGCAGGGGGACAGCAGGGTGTGGCTAGTGGAGAGCAGGAAGGCGGTGGCGGAGAGGAGGAGGGTGTGGCTAGAGATGAGGAGGAGGAGGATGACAGTGAGGAGGGTGACAGTGATGATGGAAGCTCAGATGGTGGGGATGATAGGGAAGATGATGGAGGGGAGGCAGAGAGGTTAGTGAGGCAGAGGATGGACAGCTTAGCCAGTGCCCAGGTTGTTTGGAGGGCCAAATCTGGTGGTATACCACAGACGGTCATCAGGATGTCCTCTTCTTCTCAGTAGACATAGGTAGCCACCTTGTAGGCCCAGGTGTAGACTATTTAGGGGTAGTTAGGTCAGGCACAACGTTTGATAGCATAGTTACAAGTGCAGCTTGCACAGGCACAGGCTCAGGTTCCAGCACCAGTGACGGTAGTTCATCCTGCCCCAGACCCACAAATAGCCCAGTTGACAGCAGAGAGGGATGCATTCAGATGGAGGGCATTGGAGGTCGAGGGTGTAGCTCAGAGGCTCATGGGCACTGTAGAGAGTGCATCATTGCGAGATGCCATTGCAGAGGGTACAGAGCTGGTGAGGGAGGCAGAGTATTACCGTCTGAGATATGAGGAGTTATGTCCGCTTGAGCATAGAGAGCCATTCCCACAGTCCCACACGAGGACCAGGAGCAGATCTCAGACACGTACATAGAGCCTAGGGGTTACCGGGCCTCGGCAGGATCCTGATGCAGGTACCAATGGCAAGCCACCTCCTTCCGGACCAGCTCCATCAGGGGCATCGACCAACTAGCCTTGTGATGTATATCATTTTTGGAGCCTGTATATGCCATTTTTTTTTTATCATATCCCATGTATTTCTCTTTGGACTTGTTTAGTTTCTTTGGACATTGAACATTTGTATCATTTTTGATGAGCGATGATATGCAGCAACGATGATTTTTGATGACGTGATGTGCATTTATGAGATGATTTGATGTCTATCATGATTTGTGAATTATGTGATAAGCGTTAGTTTCTATATGTTATGGATTTTGGTATGTATTTGAATGATTTGATGACTAACATGATATGTAGGATGATTTTGGTATGATATGTTTATGATGATTGACGATGCATATTAATGATGTCATGCGGGTGGATGACTTATGATGTGATTTTGAAAATATGTCATTGGATATTTGATATGTTGTATGAAAAAATGTTATTTGGAAAATGATATGAAGATGTATGTATGGAATGCTTGTTTTTGGATTTTCAAATGTAAATAAATAATGATGATATGATGGAAGATGAATGTTGTGTTTAGGATATGTGTTATGAATTTGTAATATGAATGGATATGAAAATGATAGGATGAGATGAATATAATGTGATAAATGATAAATGACGATATGAAATGAAATGGTTAATGATAATGAGATGTATGATAAGATGATAAATGATATGTTGTGAAATGTATTGATGATGTGATGAAATGATAAATGATAATGAGCAGAAACGATAATTAATGATATGTTAATGAAATAATATGATAGAGGATGATGACATGAAATGATAATGTAATGATGAATGATAAATGAAATGGAAACGTTAACTGAAATGATATGATAAATGATAAGTGAAATGATATAATGATAACGAAAATGAAATGAGAGATGATATGAAATGAAATCAAAATGATTAATATACGCAATGAAATGAAAGATAATGATAATGAAATGATGAATGATAAATGAAATGATAAATGATAACGAGCATAAACGATAATGTAATGATGAATGATAAATGAAATGGAAATGTTAAATGAAATGATATGATAAATGATAAGTGAAATGATATAATGATAATGAAAATGAAATGAGAGATGATAAGTGAAATGAAATCGAAATGATTAATGATATGCAATGAAATGAAAGATAATGATAATGAAATAATAATGAAATGACGAATGATAAGTGAAATGAAAATTGAAATGATTAATGATATGCAATGATAATGAAATGATAATGAAATGATGAATGATAAATGAAATGATAAACTGATAATGAAAATGAAATGAGAGATGATAAGTGAAATGAAATTGAAATGATTAATGATATGCAATGAAATGAAAGATAATGATAATGAAATGATGAATGATAAGTGAAATGAAATCGAAATGATTAATGATATGCAATGATAATGAAATGATAATGAAATGATGAATGATAAATGAAATGATAAAATGATAATGAAATGATAATGACTTTGAATGATATGAAATGGTAATGATAAGTGAAATGAGAAAATGATAATGAAATGGTATGATAAATGAAATGAAATGGAAATGATAAATGATATGCAATGAAATGAAAGATAATGAAATGATGAATGATAACGAAATGAGAGGTGATAATGAAACAAATGTCCGAATGTCCTCCACAAATAGTCCAAAGAGACATGAAAGTCGTTGACGTTATTGTTAGCCCTTTAAAAACTCTGATGCAAATCCATTATGTATATATATGTACACTGATCTAAAATGAAATGCAACTAAAATGAAGTTAACCAATCGTTGAGCCTTTTGGTAGCTTTCTTGGATCATCATAGAGCATTAAAATGTTGGAAGTATGTACAAGCATCAGAGGGTAAATTAGCACCAATGATGACCTGAGTATAACTTTCATGATTTTGATATAGCAAGCCAACACAAGCATCGAGATATAATTAAACCAAGATGACTTGAGCATTTCTTGTATAAACAGACAAAGACTAACCACCGTCTGATGCAAATGTGGAACTGTCATCGATGATATTGCTTTGGAAATCATGTCTCACGACATATTTGCAACAGATAGATAGTTAACCTCAAGACAACAAACAAAGAAAAATCATCCTCTTTTCTTGTCACTCTAGTTCAGTACAACATTGAGTGTACTCCAGAGAGATGATATCGAAATTCAAACAACCATAGTTCAAAATGAAAAACTGTTATTCCAAACATTATTCAGATTTTAGATCATCCAGATATGAATCATGATATGGTACTTGCTAAAAACTATTGTGACACGGATCGATGATTGGATAGTTTGTTAATGTGATTTGATTTGGTTGTGTGTTTGCCTGATTGGATTTGATATCTTTGTCTAGTTGTTTTCTGAAAGTTGATTGCCCCCAGTATTGACACAACTTGCTGGAATGAATATGTGCAATAATCAAGCCATGGTAAGACGTTATCATTCTAGGCAAATGATGATAGTATGATGCTGGTATGGACCTAAGATGAAGGGAAAATGCATGAAAAGGAAAGCTAAAAAGCCAAGTGCAAAATATGAACTAATAGATGGAGAGCTACAAATAGTGTCTGTTTGCCAGATTTTCACTATTTGTTTTTATTGCATTTTTCATGTCAATAGACTGCCTGTTGTTAGGTTTTCACCCTATGACTTTTTTTTTTTTTGGATTTCTTTAGAACTTTTTCTGCTGTTTTTGAATTTTTTTAGGATTTCTTCAAGACTTTTTCTGCTATTTTTGAATTTTTTTAGGACTTTTTCTGTTGTTTTTGAATTTTTTCAGGACTTTTTCTGCCAATGATAACTGCTTCATACATAATAATTTTTCAAGTGCATGCTATTGATGGGTTCATCAAACAGGTCCCCTTCTTGCGTTGATAGTTTGTATGCTCCTGAACTGTAGACAGCGATAACCACATAAGGACCTAGCCAATTTGGTTCAAATTTTCCTTTCTTTTCTCTGTCTTGTTGATTTCGTGGGTTTTCTTTCAAAACCAGATCACCCACCTGAAAGGTACGTGGCTTTACTTTGTGGTTGTAATTGCGAGACATCATCTGCTGGTATGCTTTCAAATGGTTAGCTGCTCTTTGTCTCTTTTCATCTAGGAGTTCTAGTTCTTGGAGTCAGAAAACTCTGTATTCATCATCTGTTGTGAGACCTTTCAGTGATACTCTGAGTGATGGGATTTCAACTTCTAGAGGTAGGATGGCTTCTGCTCCATAGACAAGAGAAAATGGTGTTGCTCTTGTTGGCATGTGGACACTGGTTCTCTAAGCCCATAAGGTGGGATTGAGTTGAACATGCCAATCTTTCTTTGCATCATTCACAGTCTTCTTCAAGATTTTCAAGATTATTTTATTTGACGCCTCTGCTTGGCCATTTCCTTGTGGATAGTAAGGTGTTGAATATCTGTGCTAAATGTGAAAACTCTCACAAAGTTCATCCACATCCTGATTCTTAAAATGTCGTCCATTATCTATAATAATGGAGTTGGGAATGCCATACCAACAAATGATATAGTTTAGTATAAACAATGATATTTGTTTACCGGTAACTTTAGTCAGAGGTCCTACCTCAATCCATTTGGTAAAATATTCTGTGGCTGTGATGATGAACTTATGCCCGTTTGATGATGAAGGATGTATCTTACCTACTAGATCTAACCCCCATTGGGAAAATAGCCAAGTTGGCGTGAATGGTTGTAGTTCTTGTGCAGGAGCATGAATGAGATTCCCATGAATTTGGCATTTTGAGCATGTTTTCACAAAAGTAAATGATTCCCTTTCCATTGTAGGCCAATAGTAACCCATTCTAATCAGTTTCTTAGATAAGGTCAGTCCACTCGAATGAGTACCACAAATGCCACCGTGAACTTCTTGTAAAGCTTTGTCAGATTCATCACGTTCAAGACATCGAAGTAAAGTACCATCAAGACCATGTCGATAAAGTGTGCCAGCGATAAAGGTGTAGCGAGAAGATTGGCGGATAAAATTTTTCTTTTGGTTACGAGATAAGTCAGGTGGTAAAATGTCATCTTTTAGGTAGGCATAAATTTTTCCATACCAAGGTGAATCAGATCCTACCAAGTGGCAAATGATTTGGCTTTCAGGTGTGTCATAGGCAGGTGTAAATGATTGTTCCACCAGAAATTCATAGCAAGTCTGAGTTTCTAGAAGCTGCAACAATGATGCGATTGTAGCCATGGCATCAGCTGCTTTGTTATCAAGCCTTGGAATTTGTGTGAATTTGACATCCACAAAGTACTTCTTGAAGTCATCGACCATCTTTTTATATGGCAACAGTTTATCATCTTTGGTCTGATATTCGTCATTGATCTGATAAATGACCAACTATGAGTCGCCATACACTTGTAGTTCTGTGATCCTCCATTCCAATGCAATCTTCAGTCCCATGATTAATGCTTCATATTTAGCTATGTTGTTGGTGCATGGAAACATCAGCCTATATGATTGAGGAATGGTGTTCCCTTGAGGGGTGATGAAAATTATGCCCACTCCCGATCCATGTTGAGTGAAAGAACCATCAAAATATAAGGACCATGGTTATTTGGATTCAGTAGTAAAGACATCAGCATCTAGAAATTCAATGTGTAGAGGATGGTCTATTTGCAGTGGTGCTTTAGCTAGTTGATCAGCAATAACTTGTCCTTTGATTGCCTTGTGATTAATATAATGGATGTCAAACTCACTCAGAATCATTACCCATTTTGCTAACCTTCCTGTCAATGACCTGTGAGTGTTCTACTGATATAATAAATTGCACGTTCTTTTATTGTGGAGTCTTCTTGCGCTAGCAATGCACCCAAGGATGTTTCTGTTGCTACAATATATAAGATCAATGGTTTGTCTGGATTCGGTGGTACTAGAACTGGTGGAGTCATTAAGTATTGTTTGATTTGTCGAAAAGCCAATTCACACTTTTCATCCCACTTGAAAGGAACATTCTTATGTAGTAGATGTGTGAACGGTAGACTCTTGTCAGCTAGTTTTGCAATGAATCTGCAAATAGAATGAAGCCATCCCTATAATGATCTTAATTGACTGATGTTCTATGGGGGAGGCATTTCCATGATTTCTTGAACTTTAGTAGGATCTACTTCAATTCCTTTTTCTGACATGATATACCCTAAGAGCTTTCCAGATGTGACCCCAAAGACACATTTCTTGGGATTGAGATGAACTTTGAATTTTTCCAATCTTGCAAATATCTTGGACAATATTTCCAGATGTCCTTCTCTAGTGTATGATTTTTCCAAGATATCATCTACATAATCTTCCATGAATGTGTGCATCATGTCATGAAAAATCGTAGTCATGGCTCTTTGGTAGGTAGCCCCAACATTCTTTAGACCGAAAGGCATGATGTTCCAACAGTAAGTTCCCCATGGACATGTGAAAGCTGTTTTCTCCTGGTCTTCAGGTGCAATCTTGATTTGGTTGTAACCAGAAAAACCATCCATTAATGAATACATGGCATGGCCAGCTGTCAAATCAACTATAATGTCAATGCTTGGAAGTGGGAAGTCATCCTTAGGACATGCTTTATTAAGATCTCTGAAATCTGTGCACACTCTGACACTTTTATCTGGCTTGGATACAAGAACAATGTTGGAGATCCACTTTGTATAATCGATCGATCTTATGAAGCCCACATCAAGGAGTTTTCTCAATTCTTCTTTAACTAATAATGTCGCATGGGGGTGCATCTTTTTGAGTTTTTGTTTGACAAGCTTAACCCTTGGTTTGATGGATAAGTGATGTATGATAAGGTCAGGATCAAGATCGGGCATGTCCTTGTAAGACCAAGCAAAGTTGAATTAATTTGTTTTTAGAAATTCCATGAACTCTGGTATTTATTTTTCTGTCATTGATGCAGCCAGCTGTAAAATTCTTGGTTTGTCTGAAGTTTCAAGATTGATAGCATTTGTAGGCTCAATAAAAATAGGTGATCGCTCATGATAATGCTCAGGGAGAGTGTCAAGATTCCCATTGTATGGTGCCTTAAAAAGGTTTTCACCATCTGATACGCTCTTTATTTTATCTTTTGTTTGATCTAATACTGCCAGATTCTGGTTTTCACCATTAGATCTTTTGTTTTTAATTTTATTTTTGCAGCTGGGAGAATTGACACCCTCCTGATCAAAGACTTTATGCTGAAAATCGCTAGTGGAACAATCATTTACGTCCTCTACAGAAAGGAAGTTTACAATAGCTTCATCATTTGGAAACATTGGTATGTTGATAGGTTTGGATGAATCCCAATCAATGAGATTAGGATAAATCAAAGGTATAGGATCATTGGGTTGTGTGAAATCAACTATGGTTATGGTCATAATGGAGTTGATCGTAGGATCCGAGGTAAGGGGTAGGTCAATGATGGTACTGTCCTCATGATAATCTTGTTCGTTTAGATCAGACTCAGTATCACTAGAATTATAGTGACTTTGTAGTTCAGACTCTCATGGTTGGGTCTCTAAACCTTGACCTTCAATTAGAGTTGGGGAATATTGGTGTATTAAATCAATCTCTTTATCCCTCCAGAACTCATCATTGTAAATGGTATCCCATTCATATTCAGTAGAGTCTGTGTTAGAATTGTTATCCAAGAAGTTCTGAACCACTGCCACGCATGCTTCTCATGAATCTAAGCCTTCTTGCAATGTGAAGACAGTGCTGTGCAGATGTTTGAATGTGTTTTCTTTGGAGTGAGTATCATAACCTAATCCAGTTTTCTCTTTTGCGGCGAGTCTGCTGAGGTGAATAGGTTCAACTACCCCTTCTTTCCTTTTTCCGATAGGACCTTTATCATAACCCATTTTCTGCATGATTGAATACCCTTTTCCATATTTGTCTGTGGGTAATTTGACATTACAAACTGCTTCATCTTCATCTTTATAGAGCCAGTTTAGAATTTTTGTATCCTCAGGATCTTCCATGGGGAATTTATCTTTGATGAATTGTCCATTAAACTTTGTGATTGGCTCTGTTGGTGATTGCTTTGATGTTGACGTTGCTGATACTTGATGTTCTGTGATAGACAGTTGTCCATGTGATCGAGGTGATATAGGTAAATTGGCAAGACAAAGATAATATTCTCCGACTCCATGGTCTTTGAATTTTAATTTCTTATCAAAACTATTGGTTAATTGACTGATTTGTGTGTCAATCTTTAGAGAAGTACAAGCATGAGCTTCTCGATTGTTAGGAACCAAAGTATCTTGATTGGCTTTTATGTTGGCACAAGTTTGACTGTTGGAATTATCAGCTGATATCGTGATTTCCTGTCCATCATAAGGGAACTTTAAACATTGATGATAGGTTGATGGGATAGCTTGCATTTCGTGGATCCAATGATGACCCAACAAGATGTATGCCAGATCACGATCCAATACTTGGCAGAAAGTATTTTTGATAACAGGACCCACTCTGATTGGTAGCATGATTAGACCCTTGGATGCTCTTTCTTCATCATCATAATCTTTAATGGTGATCTTTCTTCTGAAATCAATGGAGTCCTCAAAAAATCCTAAGGCTTTAACCAATTTCATGGTACAGATATTGAGACCAGCACCTCCATCTATTAGAACCCGTCTTACACGAAACTTATGGACCATGACTTCTAAGTACAATGATGAGTTGTGGGGATGATTTATGGAAACGTCATCTTTTTCAAAGAATGAGAGGCAAGTGGGTGAGGACAAGTGTTCTACCATGGCTTGAAATTGGTCCGCATCCAAATCAGTGGATACAGTTGTTTCAAAGAGGGCTTTTTCAAGAATTTCCTTATGCGCTAGGGAAATTTTTAAGAGCTCAAAGATAGAGATTTGGGCAGGAGTTTTCTGAAGTTGGTTGACCAAATCATATGAATGTTGAGGTGGAGGCTCAGTGGGTTTCGAAGAGGTGCCCTTTAATACAACCTTAGCTTGCACCCTCGTTGTTGTATTAACTTCTCTATATTATGTCTTGTTGACTTTGATGACATTTACTCGCTCATTGTCTGTGTAGAGATGGTTGATTATATGATCTTCGTTGACATGATTCACATTTTTTCAGAAGACTCACCCTTTTGATAGTTGGGCAAAGGGTTACGAAATGCTTGGTGGTCTACGTTTGACTGTTGATGTCCTTCTATTGTAATGATGTCATTGTCGATTAAGTCTTGAATGGTATTCTTCAATGCTTGACAATTATTTGTATGATGACCTTTACAATGATGATAATCGCAATAGTATGCCTCATTCCATGATGGAGGTTTTACACTAGGTTCATAGTTTCGTTGAGGCAGTAGAGTAATGACATTTTTGGCCATCAACTCTTTGAACATGAATTCCAAAGATTGACCCAATGAAGTGTAAGTTCTTCTATTCGAGAAGAATGAAAATCGTTGTGGAGTTGTATTTGAGGTATTCCCTAAGGAGTTGTTATTGTTATTGGTTCCTCGGTAACCTTGATTTTTGGCAGTCCCCTGATTTGGCGTAGAGTTTTGATTCACATTGTTTCTCAAAGGAGGATTGTTTCCTTGATTTGCTACCAAGTTGACATTGTTGTTGCATTAAGTATCTGGAATACCAAAGACAAATGGCTTGGTCAAGACCTGATTTGCATCAACAACACCATCATTCACCACATTTTTGTTGTGAGTCCAAAATTTAGACTTGTCCTAATTATTGTGATGATTGTATGAGCTAGGATTGTCTTTGTCAAGTTTTATTGTTCCTCTTTTGACCAATGCACCTTCAATGGTTATAGCATCTTCGATTAGTTTCTCAAAAGAGGTAGGACAATGTACATTTAAATGATAGCTCATCTTTGAATTCAAGCTATTTATGAAGGTAACCATCTTTTCCTTTTCAGGAACAGGACGTGGATATCTGGCGAACATTCTTCTCCATCTTTGAGGAAAAGTAATGAAAGATTCACCAGGTTTTTGTGCAACTTTACAGAGATCTATCATGGTGATCTGATGTTGTATGTTGTAGGCATATTGTGATATGAACAAGTTGATTAATTCTTCAAATGTTCCAACAGGAGGTGTAATCTTAGATAGCCATTCCATAGAGTGAACTCCAAGGCTCCTAGGAAACAATCGTATCAAGTAAGTGTCTTCATGAATGAATTCTAATGGCATGTTTCGGAAGTCTCTAACATGATCGATTGGATCTGATTTCCCATTATAGCAATCAAATTTTGGAATTTCACAATGTTTGGGAAATGGAATCATGTTGAGGCTTTGATCGAAAGGATAAGGAAAAATGTCCTCAAGAGTATATTTCTTTGTGGTGGTTCCCCCTTGTAACTCTTTAACTTGTCCTTGAAGTGCTTTGATTTGTTGAGTCAAAGCACTAAGATTAGATGGGGGTTTTTCTTCAGGTTTGTTCTTCAAAATCTCAGTATTAAATTCGTGGCAATTTAGCTCCTTGGTTAGCTAGATAGAGGAAATATTTTTCTTTATCACGTTGCAAGATCTTTTCTATGGCCTTGTAAAATTTGGGATCTTGCTTAGCTTCTCTAAGGTGGTGTTCATCCTCATGTTCATCATCACTATCGACAGTAGTATTGTTTATGGCTTTGTATTTGTGGAAGGGATTTTCTTCTCTATTATCCATGTCGTTGTTGAAAAGTGGATTATGACTCATACTATAGAGAGGGTTACTGGTTTCACCTTCCTCTTGAGTTTTTTGAGTATGACCTTCTTGCTGGTTTTCCTCCCTCGATTTGATGTATTGAGATCTTGTGAAGATAGGCATGTGATTTTGAAGAAATCTTCTAAACTTAGATCACAGTTTTGATGAGTGCGACAATGATGCTATTTTGATCTGATAAGATGGGAATCTTATGATATGATCAAAGATGTTTCCTAATTCTTGATTATGGCTTCTGACGATGAAGGATGCCAGAATCCTATTGGGGAAGTTGAATCAATAATCAGAAAGTTTTTTTTGGAAGATGCACTCTTAAAGATTTGATCTTTGTTTTTTAGGGAAGAATTCAAGATCACTGGAGGATTTGACTAGGATGTGAGGGATACTCAATAGAAGGTTGTGGTATATTGTCAAACTCAAGAGGTTGATTAAGATTATGCCATTGAGATAGAGCGAATATTTGATAATAAGCTCGAGAATCCAAGGGATCTATAGCATACTCATCAGTGAACCTCTAATGAAGTCTTGGTATCTATGAAGAAATCCACGAAAATGAAGCAAGACGTGATGACTTTTGTACAAAAAAATTCTTCTTTGCAATGACTTCTTGTACCCTAATTATTTCTTGGGTTTCTTGATTCTAGTGGAAATTGATTTCTTGACAAACTTTGTTGATCTCCACTTCCTAAACATGAGGACAAATATTGAGAATGTTACTGGACCAGAGATATGAATGGATTTTGAAAGGTTTCAATTGTTGTTCTTCATGTTCATTTTGGATGATCTTTTATCTGAGTTAATGTAATGGAAGACACAACAAACATTCTAAAAAATAGTTGTTTTTAAAACCCTGTACTAACATCAAGTGTTTGATCGAGAAAATGTTTTTCAACAAATGTTTTCATAGGTTTAGCACATGAAAGACAATTCAAGCAGACTCACTCTTAATAGTCAAAAGGTCATCATAGCAATCACAGCCCACATCTTAGAACTGCCTCAACTCACACAACCATGTCACCCCCGAAAGGGTGCCCATGTTTTTGTCTTTTCCAGGTGCGTACTCAAAGTGACGGAAGTGGATACTGGATCCCCTGAGCAAACAATCCTTGGCAGTTATATGGTGAGTATCTTGGGGGCAGATTCTTCCCTCCCCTTGCACTATGATTGAAATAATTTTTGGATACTGACACGGCTGGCTTTCTACACTATGGTTTGTAGTCAAGGTTTTCGTTTGGCACGACAATAGATAAACTCCCTCAGGAGACCTCCCAATCTTTAGAACAAAGATTTTGGGGATGGTTATCTTGTTCACTACCGTTGAATATGGGTTTACCCAAAATTCAATTTTGATTATAGTGGGTTGGAAAACCTAACTTTGGTTGTTCCCACTTAGGTCGTTCCAGTAGGGTGAGTATTTTTTCCCACTACGGCAGGCCTTCTAAAGGATTTAATAAATCATAAATTTGCATGAAATTGAAAAGGTAAGTCTGGTATTTTGATCACCTAGTTAAGGGGAGAGCATAGACCTATTGCCACAGACAAAGCAAACAATTGTTCTTTTTAAATTCCAAATCACAATGATCTAATCTAAGTGAAGATATTTCTTCACCAAAAACAAGTTTGTCTAATTTTAACTGCAAAAAATCATTGTATGGTGTCTATCCTAGATTGCTTCATTTTACGTTCCATGCCTATCTTAGGATTGATCAATTTTATCTAGATGCGATTATCCTAGGGTTGCTTCTTTTTAACCAGAGAAAATTTTGTCTGCGGAATGCGTCAGACTCAGAATTCTTTTTTTTTTGTTACAACCAAATGCATAGAAACAGACCTTAGATGCATCGAAATAGAACTTATAAGCGCTAAAACAGACCTTAAATGCGCCAAAACAGAACTTATAAGCGCTAAAACAGACCTTAAATGTGCCACAGAAATTTCCTAAATCCACCAAAAGAACACAGAACTATAGATAAATGGACCTGAGATGCACAGAAATAGACAACTAATGCGCTCAATCATACCTTAAAAGTGCTAAAACTGTCATTAAATGCGCCATTTTAATAAACACAAATTTAACTCTGAGATAGATGGACTAAATGTGCTATTATGTTCCTTAGATGCGCTAAAAGAACTCTCAGAAGCGCCGAAATAGTCCCCAGATGCGCTAGACCACCTGCGAAAACAGAAAGAAGTTACAGTCCCAAAAGTGCCGCGGAAAGTCTCGGATGCACTAAAACGCAGAATTTTTTGGAATGCCAAACTCAGAACACGGAAACCTAGTAGAAAACTCTGCAAGAAAATATTAAAATTAGGGCATAGGCCCCACGGTGGGCACCATTTTATGTGTGTATGAAATATGTGATCAAATCTAAATTAAATTCAACAACACAATCAATAAAACATTAAATCAAAGAAGCTCAAAAGAAGATTAAACAAATTAACAAACTCTTATCGCAGCTTCTCCGAAGTTGTCTTATTGCTCTTTATCTCCAGCATTTCGTCTTTGCTCAAGTTGCTCTCAGATTTGGAATGCCAAGCTCAACGAAGTAGGCTACTGAAGAATGAGATTAAAAATGCATACTATGCTAAATGCAAGATTATGCTATGATAAGAAATATTGCTGAAATGCTAAAATTGCAAGAATGTAAGTGTATGTTGTATTCATTCTGTGTTGTAACCAATGCTTGGATTTGCACGTGCATTTATAGAGTTTTTCAAAGATTTCGATTGGTTGGCTTGGTCAACGACTGTGATAATTCCTGACAGATCAAACGGTTGAAGATAGATGGGATTGAAGAGAAAATAGAAGAAAACGAATAAAGCCATATTTTTCCATTTTAATGGAAGAGATAAGATAAGATGATGTAAAAATCATCTTTTTAGAAGAAAAATGGAAAGATTATGATAAGATAAATAATGAATTATCTAATTCAATTATTTATTTATGAATGCATGTTCATTTTTCTTAAATAAATAAATATTTAAGATTTTGAGGAAATCAGAAGATTTCATAATTAAACAGAATATCTAATTATGATTTGAAGAAAGCAGAAGATCTTTAATTAAATAAAATATTTAATTAAATTTGAAAGAATGACATTAATTAAATAAAAAGTATTTAATTAATTAGAGGAAAGTTTTAAAATAGAAAGAAAAGAGATATTTAAATTTAATTAAAAAGATTTAATTAAATTCAAAAGATAATAATTAACTTAAATAAATAAAATGTATTTATTTAATTTAATCAAGTAGAATGTGGAATAATTAAATAAATAAAATAGATTTATTTAATTATGGTGGGAGAATAAAATGAATGAATACTATAATTAAATTGATTAAATTTAATTACGTAAAGAAGACTTTTAAAGGAATTAATTGAATAATAAATATTTAATTAAATGTCAGGAATAATTAAATATGACCAATTTTATGCATATACACCACC
>VDFB02068141.1:0-18054 GCA_007258455.2 Sequoia sempervirens | reverse complement strand
CATCCGACTAACCCCGTATGTCAAGAATACCGGTAACGCGTTTGTTGTTGTCTACATAGATGACTTGATCATTACTGGCAGCTCAGCACATTTGATCACCGAGATCAAACAGGACTTGTGCAAAACTTTTGACATGACAGACTTGGGCCTCCTGCATTATTGTTTAGGTGTTGAGGTTTGGCAGACAGAGAGCAGCATTTTCATCTCCCAGTCCAAGTATGCTCGAAGTCTTTTGGATAAGTTCCGAATGCAGGATTGCAAACCTGCCTCCACACCCATGGAAAAAGGGCTTAAATTGTCAGCTAAGTCCGATTCACCTGTGGTAGATGAAACATTGTTCAGGCAACTAGTGGGCAGCCTTATCTATCTTGCTGCTACTAGACCTGACTTGAGTTTTGCAGTGAGCTACATATCACGCTTCATGACAGCCCCCAAGGCTGATCATTGGGTAGCAGCGAAGCGTGTGCTGCGTTATGTGAAGGGCACTCCTGATTTTGGACTCTTGTACACTTGGAGTCACGATCCTAAACTTAGTGGGTTCACAGATTCAGATTGGGCAGGTTCAGTTGATGACAGGAAATCAACATCTGGGTATGTGTTCAGTTTGGGATCCGGTGCAGTCACATGGACGAGTAAGAAGCAGCAGGCAGTGGCTCTCTCCTCGACAGAAGCAGAGTATCGGGGAGCAGTAAAAGCAGCATGTGAGGCAGTTTGGCTTCACCGGATGCTTGCAGATATGCAAATATCTCAAGTAGGTCCGACTCCCTTGTTTTGTGATAATCAGGGAGTTCTCAAACTTGCCAAGAATCCGGTCTTCCATGAGCGAACCAAGCATGTGGAAACTCACTGTCATTTCATTCGGAAGCTGGTTGAAGACAGATCAGTTCAGTTGCTGTATGTTCCGACAGAGGATCAGACAGCAAACATTCTCACCAAGTCACTCAGTACAGATAAGTTTGTAAAATTCAGGGGGCATCTTGGTGTAGTAGATAGATTGAGCATTAAGGGAGGGCATTAAAATAATGTTTATTATTTATTTATTAATGCTCAATATTGTAATTTATTGTAATTTAGTGATAAGATCGTCTCCGATCTTATCTGGAGTTTCTTTTTAGAAACTTTCCGTTTTTTGTAAATCTTGTAAACTATTTATTGAGCGTCTTGCTCATTGTTAATATATCAATTATTTTACCAATTACGTGTAATAGTGCATAGGTCTGATTTTGTTTTTTTAACATTGTAGGACCTGGGTCTGTTTTTTTTTTAACATTGTAGGTTTGATTTTGTTTTTAAATCATTTTTTGCAGCATCATTATCATAATGAGTTCATACAGCAGAAGTGAGGATGAGGGTCAAGAGGTTGAAGCAGAAATTCGAAGTGAAAATGAATCATCTGATGATCTAGATATTCAAATAGAAGGGAAGGGTGAACATGGCTCAAATACTCAGTCACAAACTACCACAGGTTCTATTGGGAGTAAAAATAATAGTTTCCCTTCACAAATCCTCCAAAAATGGGCCAAGGGCCCCTTTGATCCAAAATCACCATTAAAACAATTTGCATCTAAGATAGTAGCAAAGCCTGGGACAACTGGGGGCACTAGAAAGTGGAAGTGCCACATGTGTAATCTTGAGTGGTTTGACAGCATTACTAGAACTAATGCTCACTTTCTTCTTGTTTGAGGCAAAGGTGTAGATGTATGCCAAAAGGTGGGAGGGAACATGAAGTACAGGGCTGAAATTTTAAAATTATGGGGTTGTAATGAGGATGAAGTACCTATAAATGCTAGTTTGCCACAAAGGAGTAGGGGTGATAAGATTTCAGCAGTTTCTACTTCTACTTTGCGGAGTTTAAGGCCATTGAATCCATTTAGTTCAAGTGCAACAGAGTCTAAGGGGAAACGTAAGATGGCATCTTCACAACCATTGACAGATTTATTCAATGTGCAAGCAAAGGATGAGGCAGATGATGCCATTGGAAAATTCTTCTTTGCTAATGGCATTCCATTCCATGTGGCTTGCTCTCCTTATTATAAGGAAGTTGTGTCAAAGATAATAAGGGCAAGAGCATTATATGTGCCACCAGGGGAGAATAAATTGAGGACAACAATCTTGGATCAGAACTATTCCAAGATTAATATTTTGATGGAGAAGATGAAGAGAACCTGGGTCACAAGTGGATACAACATAGTCATGGATGGGTGGACAGACATTAGGCATTGTCCATTCATCAATATCATGGTTACATCTATAGTGGGCCCTTATTTCCTTAGGGCTATTGATTGTTCAGGGCATAGCAAGTATGCTCATTATCAATTCTAGATCCTCAAGGATGCTATAGAGGAGGTTGGGCCACAAAATGTGGTGCAGGTAGTGACAGATGTAGTCCATGTGTGCAGAGCTGCAGGGAAGTTGATTGAGGCAGCCTATAGACACTTTTGGTGGACTCCTTGTTATGTGCATGCCATAAATAATGCACTTAAAGACATGGGTAAAATCAGCTAGATCAAATCAATTGTCAGTGATGCTAGAGATGTGCATATGTTTATTTGAAACCACCATACTTCACATGCACTTTTTAGGTCCTTCTCCAAGAAGGAATTCCTAAAATTTGTAGAGACTTGGTATGCATCATACTTTATTCTCTTGGAGAGGATGCTTGAGTTGCAAGAGGCATTGCAACTAATGGTAATGACAACAGAATGGAATTGATGACCTGAGTCGAAGACACAATAGGGGTTGAGGGTTAAGGAGGTGGTAAAGAATGATGTCTTTTGGGCTGATGCCAAATATAGTCTCCATCATTGCTCTAGTCTTCATAGTTATTAGATTTGGGGATTCTAATGCACCTTCCCTTGGAGAGGTATATGAGTGCATTGATTCCATGCTTGATCAAATGAAGGCTATTGTGCGAGAGGACCCCACAATGCAATTCTACACCGACCATATTCATCCAATCATTCAGCGTAGGTGGGAGAAGTTCAACACTCCCTTACACATGGCTGTGTATGCATTGAACCCAAAGTGGTATGTGCAAAGTCCCAATAGAATCACACCTATAGAGGATGTTGAGGTGAAGGAAGGGTTCATGAAGGCCATTGACAAAATGTATGATCCTATAGAGGCCAACTTGCTTCGTATTGAGTGGACAAAATTTGCCACTCTTTGGGGATATTCAGAGGCGGCCAAGATAGATTTGGAGACTATGTCATAGGAGGACCCCAAGTTGTGGTGGACTATGCATGGGCCTAGATCTTTGATTACTACTTTAGCCATTCGTTTGTTGTCCTAGGTTTCTAGTTCTGTTGTTGAGAGGAACTGGTCTACTTATAGCTTCATCCACTTCGTTAAGAGGAATAGGCTTACTTCTAGGAGGGCAAAGAAGCTTGTGGTTGTACATAGTGCCTTGTGTCTCATTGACCGCAACACAACTACGTACAAAGAGAGTCCAACAACCAGATGGGATGTAGATCCAGAAGAGCCAACACAGATAGATGATGATGCTACACAGACAAGGCTGTTTGGTATTGGTTTAGATGAGCTTGAGCATGTGGGGTCCAACAGTTCCAGTGATGAGGAGATTGATATGGAGCTTGGAGATGATTAGATCATTAGAGGCATCAGGCCATTAGCTTGGAGCCATTTACTATTTTACTGTGGTTCCATGCAAGCTGGGACGGGATGGGGACTAGGGACGAGTTTCGGGGACGGCAGTCCGAGGGCAGATTTTTGGGGACGGCGGGGGGACGGCGATATAGAAATTTTTCAAAATATATATATATATACACAATTACATATATATATGAATTTTTAAAAATATATTATATAGAGAGAGAGAAAGAGAGCAATTTGAAATATCAAATATGTGCAACAATTTCAATATGACAATACGTGCATAGATAAAGAGTATAACAACAGTATAACAACAATATAGCAACAGTATAACAACAATATAAACATAAAGGTAAACACTAACAGCAATGCCAATAACTTAACAATTAAATATAAAAGCATTTTGTTCAAGTTTTAACACTAAAGTTAAATAACTCAAAGATCAACGTCTCAAACTTTAAAGTTTAAATACAACAATCTGTCAATCTATGACACTATGCCTCATTCGGGCTATCAATATCAAAAGCACTATCTGTGTCACTGTCACTCTCTGCCTGAAGTGGATCATCCAAAGGAAGGCCAACCATTCCCAGTTGCACCTCCTCCTCATCAATCTGCCTAACTAGTTTGTTTAAAAATAATAGTTTGTTTAAAAATCAATTTTATTATTCGTAATTTTTTATTTAATTTTACAATAATATTAAAATTTTAAATAGTTATGCTTATTTTAATTTAATTTTATTATTTTATTATTTTAAATTTAAACTAAATAATAGTTTGTTTAAAAATTCATTTTATTACTCGTAATTTTTTTTTAATTTGACAATAAATTATAATATTAAATAGTTATGCTTAAAAATTAAATGTTTTATCAAATTTTTATTTAATGAAATATAATAATATTTAATATTTATTATTTATTAATTATCACGCAATTTTATTTTATTTCATAATATAATTAACTTACAAGCAATTAAAAATTAATTTTTTTATCAAATATGATGAAATATTTAATATTATTAAGCAATTTTTATTTAATTTGTCAAAAATTAAAAGATTTTTTTACTTTGACAAAAGGGGGACTCCTGGGCGTCCCTGATACGATTGGGGGACTTCTAGCCGTCCCCTAGCCGTTTCGGGGACGCCTAAGGCATCCCCTTTTATTTTCCAGCCGTCCCCCTTTTTGGGACGCGTTTCTGCCGTCCCCAGTTTTCAAAAATCGGGGGGGACGACGGGGACGTCCCCTCCTCCCCCTGTCCCCGGACGTTCAAAAGGGTTAGCGTGACACCTTGAAAACACCATTTACTATTTAGTATTTTTTGAAGTTTGAAGTTTGAAGTTTAAACATTGTTGATTGTAATTATGAATCATGATTATGAAATTCAAATTATGAAACATCTAGTTCTCGTTCTAGTGTCTATATTTTGATTTTCAATGTTCAGTGGTTCACTAGTTCAATGAAATCATTGCAATGTGTTTAAACTTTTAAGTTTTACTTTTAACTTTACTTATTCCTTAGGCTTCTACAGTTATATTGTTATACATCTTTTTATAACTAATTTTTCAAGTACTATATGTATTTCAGCACTGCTCCCCCGCCACCCCCCTCGCCGTCCCCCCGCTGTCCCCCCCGCCGCCCCCAAACTTAGACCCCTTGTCTCTCGTCTTCGAAACTTCGTGGAACATTGGGGTTATTAGAACGACAGTGACAGGGAAATGAGGTATTAGCTAAGGGAAAAGACAAAGTAGTAAATGTCACATGAAGAGAAGAAGCAATAATTTTTCGATGTAATGAAATCCTTAAGGGATGGGCAGCAACAACTCATTGAGCTCACTTTTTAGATTATGCAGGGTAAGGAAACCAATCATGCTACTACTCCTTTGGGTAGTGATGCAAAAGGGACATCTTCATTTGCAGCCATGAATTAGAACATCCTGATGAAATCAGCTGTAGTTACAAGTCTATTCAAGGTCATATTTTTGTAGCAAAAAGCAGAGGCACTCAATGAAGATATGGATAGACAATAGGAAGAGGATTTGGATGCACTACGTGCAAAATATGAGGCAAAGAGTTTAGAATTTTGGGTAGATATTACCTTCATGAATTTTTTTAGGCTAAACTAGAACAAAAAATGCAATGAACAAGCCTCTTAAAGACCTACAAAGTAGGCTAAGAAAGCTCATTGTCCTCTCGTTCTATGGATCCAACAAAACCTCATCTAGGGCATGGATCCAAAAGAACACATATTTTTCATTGAGCCCAATGTATGAAGAAGCAGCAATCAAATTTCTTGTCCTTTACTTGGAAGTGGTTGCACATGAATGGTGGTATCGTGTCTTAGTAACTCGAGGGCACAACCATATCACTGCCTATGAGAAAATTTTCAAGATATTGATAGATAGATTCGAGAGGCAAGCCCTTGAAGAGCATTTCAAGGAGTTTGCACAACTACACCACAAGGCGTAGTGGATGATTATGTGGTTGAATTTCATAGGATAGTAGTAATGATACCTGATGTATCAGCAAGGTGCCTAGTGTTCTTTTCATGGAAGGGCTGAAAGAACCCCTCCAAGGCTGAGTTAAGGCTCTAAAATCCAACTTCTTGTAAGTTGCTATAAAAAGCTCCCTAACCTTGGAGACTACTACACCTAGAAGATCTGTCCAAGGGTCAACCTTTAGAGGAGCATTACTATTAAGGAATAAGATTGTCTAGAAAAGTGACAAGATGTTTCTAGAAGAACTAGAATCTTCTAGAAGAGCTAGAATCTGCTAGAAGCTAGAAGCAACTAGAAGTTATTCAAGGAAAAAAACATTCCAGTTTAGAGTTCTCTAGAATATTAGAAGTCTTTAGATCTTAGAGCCTCCAAGTATAAATATGAGCTGTCCATTGTGAACAACACTACTGTTGGATTGTATGTAAGCAAGTTAGATCAATATAATTTCTTCAGCGATTTCACAACTATTTTGTGCTCTATTTTTTGCCCTGTTTGCTGCTTTTATTTTATTATTTGGGCCTGTTCTTACATGGTATCAGAGCTAGAAATCTTCTAACAGGGTTAAGATATTGCTGGATTGATATTTGTTTAGCAAAATAATCTTTGAAGTGGTTTAATCTACTTGTTTGAGGGCTGTTTTTTCTAACATGGACTCTACAAATGAAAGTTTGCCAATCTTTGATGGAAGTGTTTTTGCAGATTGGAAGATTGCAGTTAAGAATGCTTTGAGAGAAAAAGCTCTATGGACTATATTGAATAAAGAGATTGGAGAACCTCAACAAAAGAAAGAAAAGGAGTTATGGAAATGCAAGTTGTAGCAAGCTAGAGGAATTTTTGGTAAGGCCTTGAGTCCCAATCTCAATAGAAGGTTTTTTGATGTTGATAATGTTGAGCATTTTGTCATTGATGTCAAGTTGGTTGAGCTGCTTGCTTGGGTACTTGAGTTGGTTGCTTGCTAGGTCGAGCTACTTGCCTGTGTGTTGAGCTACTTGGTTGTGTGCTTGAGCTACTTGGCTGCTTGGTTGAGCTACTTGGCTGCTAGCTTGAGTTGCTTGTTTGTATTCTTGAGCTAGCTGGTTGCCTAGTTGAGCTAGTTGGGTGTATGGTTGAGCAGGTTGCTTGAGTGCTTCAGCTGCTTGTTAGTCTACTTTGTCAACATTCTTGCCAACTCAGATTTCCTTATCAGCAAGATGTGTCAGTTTGAAAAGTCTTTTGCATAGTCAGCATTTGAATTGTCAATAGGGTGTGTATTAATTCGAGCCTCTTGATTCTACGTGAATATTTTATGAGGTGGCTTTGTTATGATAACATTGGCTTTGTATTACCTTCAACGAATATTTTATGTGATAACTAATATAGGTGGCGACTTGGAGTATTAATGGAAGATTGTTTAATTCTTTCTATAATGACAACAAAGAATCTATTTCAGTATGGTGGCTGAAGGAAAAAGTCGTGTTCTTCTATACTTGGTCATAGGTTTCAAAAGTCAGTAATTAATTTATTGCCAGGGTGCGTGTGAAGGTATGGGGCGGCTAAAAAAAGGAAAGCATATCGCATTTTTCCGTTTTTATTCTTTATGAGACGTGAAGGTGGGAGGCATTTACTTCAAGCTTTTATGGAAACCAAAATGAATATACCTTTTCAGTGCTTGTGTCAACTACACATTGTATCGAAGATACTTTTGGCAATAACGTTTTTGCTACTATGTCACTTATTTTGGGCAAAGTGTATTGTGCGTCAGAAATATGTGGGTGTTCATCAACGTGTTTATTGTGATAGTTTATTCCTGCCATCGTCGACTCTTTCTGGCAGGATGTTTTTATTAAAAGTCTATTGATATCCCTTGTGTCTTGTGTGTGAGGCGACCTTGGGATTTAATTTGCCTTTTTTCTTCTTATTGGGCTATGATTGTATTTTGAAGATTGAAGGCATTGCTACATTTAAAAAAAATATACTCGGGCTTTCTTTTCTTAGTTTTTGGTTTTTCTAGCAATAACATGAATGTTTCTATTATGTTGAAGATGAAAAAGGCATTTAGTTATGAGATTATGATGTGTAAAACAAGCCGTGAGTAAAGCATATATGAAAGTTGTGAGCATATTTCAGTATCGTGGAGGATACTTGTGTAAAAGAGTTGTATTTTTGATATGCTTGACTTCAGATTGAATGCTATATGTGAGGCTGGTCAGTTTTCAAGTGATCACTGCAATATTTTGTCAAATCTAAGTGAAGTGCTTCGGAAAGAGAAGATAATGGAAAATGCTTGCTGTATGAGCCACGATATATGATTCTTGTGTTAAGAGCTTCAATGAGTTGTTGAAAAAGACGGGCTGTATAGTATGAAGCGGGTGCTGTTGTGCATGAGTTACAGCCATAGTTTGAAGGTTGTGTTCGTTGTTTGGATTGTGCAATAAAAGGAATACCTGTCGCCTTGTGTTGAAGATGAATGTTCATGGTAGTGTGTGTGTTGCCTTTTGAATCTACCCTGTTTGGAGGAATCCTGAAGCAGTTTTATGAGTTGTGTGTGTAATGTCAATACAAGGATGAATTTTTTGTTCAGAAATCTGTTTTGCAGTCTCTGAGTGAAGTGATGTTTTGAGCAGCTTGTATTCATGCTTGAATCTTATTACATAGGCAATCATTGTATTTGGGAAGAGTGTTTTAGTGGCTTTTTAGCATCTTGTGTACCGAATTGTGTGAAGTGATTAAGTGCAGGTGGAAGGAGTTTTGTGTTCAGTTTCAAGAATTCTTTAAGTCTAAAGTTGGTGCTTCAACAACATTGGAGTTGATGCTTCAGTTGGTTCGGAGTTGGTGCTCTCAGTGGGTTGGTGCTCACTTGTGTAACTGGGTTGGTGTCCTTTGAAGATAAAAAAAAAGCAATATTTTGCCGTGGTTTTTTATCTGAAAGGGTTTTCCACATTATCTCGATGTTCATGGTGTTTATCTTGTTCTGTGGTTGCTGTTAATGTTTTGATTTTTGATTCATATGGTTTATTTGGTTTTAAGTTTTAAAGTTTTGGAATATTGATTCACCCCCCCTCTCAGTATTTCCTGTGTGCTCTTCAGGTAATCCAATAGAACTATGGGAAAATTTAGAAAAATATTATAAAGATGCAAATATTGCTAATGTGTTTAGCATAAAGAAAAAATTGGTGAACATAGGCCCATCTGATTTTGAAAAAATGGCTACTTTAATGAAGTTACATATTTAAATGCCCAGCTGAAGAAAATAGGTGTTGAATATGCAAAAAACAATTTTCAGTTGATTTCAATGGTTGAAAATAAACTTCCCCAACCTTACAAGGCATTTAAAGAATCAAGGAAAAGGGTTATTCAATTAACAACTAATAGCCCCCAACAAACTTATGATCAATTTTGTAAGTTAGTTTTAGATGAAGAAGCTCTGCTTATTAAAGAAGGTTATATTAAGAAGAATCATGTGTATGCAGCTAAGGGTGAATCATTTCCTAGATATGTTGATGGAAAAAAGAATTGGAAAGGATATAATAAATTTCAATATAATGATGGTTCTAACTAGTTTTCTAGAAATGAAGGTGTAGAAAAGTAGTTGGAAAGAAAACCCATTATTTGTAGATATTGTGGAGGTGAGAATCATATGGATTTTGTTTTTTTGTAGAAGAGGAACAATGAAAGACAACAATACAAGCCTAAGCAAGAACGGTTTAAGGAAGGAAAGACAGATAAACAAAGTTTTATAGCCATCTCTAGGCAAGTAAAATCAAGTCTAGAGGTAACTTCTGAACCCGAAAATAAATCTAGAGTAAAGGGAGAATACTTTGCTTCAGATTCTAATAAAGAATGGATTCTAGATTCAAGAGCATCTTTTTACATGACTGGAGATAGATCTTTATTTACTGATTTTCATGAAGAAAAAAATTTAGATCAAGAAATCACTATTGGCAATAAAATGAAACTGTCAGTTCTAGGAATGGGGATTGTTAGTGTAACAAATGGAACTTTGAAAAATGTTTTACTGGTTGAAGGATTGACGGTGAATCTTATTTCAGTATATAGAATTGCTCAAGTTGGATATGACTTTGTTGTCACTGTTGATCAAGTTATCGTAAGAGATAGAAAAGACCCAAAAAGTGTTATTGCTATTGGTAGAATTGACCATAAAGAAAGTTTCTTTAATTTGCCAGATTTGTTCATGATGAATACACTCTCCCATGCTTTTGTTGCTCAAAGTGATTATACAAATTATAGAAAATTACAATGCATGGTTAGAGGATTAACACAGATCTCAACATTTGAAGGTGTACGTGAAGGATGTGTGTTAGGTAAACACCATCGAGATCCTTTAGACTAAGGCAAAATATGGAGAGCCAATCATCCACTACAACTCATTCATAGTGATTTTATGTGAACCAAGATATCCTTCAATCTCAGGTGCTAGGTACCTTCTCACTTTTATTGATGATTATAGTAGATGATTATGGGTTTATTTTCTTGAAAGGAAAAGTGAAGTATTTGAGGTATTTCAAAGGTTTTAAGGCATTAGTTGAAAACCAAAGTAGAAAAAGAATTAAATGCCTAAGGACAAACAATGGTGGTGAATATTGCAATTATGCATATGAATCATTTTGTGAAAAATATGGCATTAAGGTACAAAGAACCGTTCCATATATTCCTCAACAAAATGGAGTAGTTGAATGGATGAATAGAACTCTTTTGGAAATGGCATGTTGTATGTTGCATTTTAAAAGTTCACATAATAAATTTTGGGGATTGGCCGTCTCTTGTGCTGCACATATTGTGAATAAAATCCCTACCAAAGCCCTCACAAATGTCACTCTTGAAGAAGCATGGAGTGGAAGAAAGCCTCACATTGGGTATTTTAAAGTGTTTGGGTGTATTGCTTGGGCTCTCATCCTAGAAGAAAACAGGAAAAAACCAGAACCAAAAAGTCATAAATGTATGTTTATGGGCTATAGTGAAGAGTCAAAGGCTTACAGATTGTATGATTTGAAAACAAAAAAGATTTTTATTAGCAGAGATGTAAAGTTTGATGAACATTCACAGTTTACAGCCACAGATGATTTCCACATTTCAGATATTTTACAAAGAAATGGAAACTCTATTAATGAGGATGATAAGAGCACTACTACTAAAGACGATATAACTAATAGTAGTGATGAAGAAGAAGAACTTCCAGTTAGACAGAAGACAAAGAGTATTGAAGAGATATACAAAGAAAGTCTAAACTCCAAGGAAGGAATGGCAGTGCCCTCATGGCAAAAGTCTTACAAATAAATGACCCAATCCAATATGAGCAAGCTAGAGGGAAGATAGAATGGGAGCAAGCCATGAAAGAGGAATATGATGTATTACTAAAGAATAACACTTGGGAACTTGTGCCCCTTCCCAAAGGTAAGAATGTTATTGGTTGCAAATGGGTTTACAAAACGGAATTGAAATCTAATGGAGCCATAGAAAAATACAAAGCTAGATTGGTTGCTAAGGGATTCAATCAAAAGGAAGGTGCTGATTATGAAGAAACATTTGCTCTTGTCATCAAAATGAACATAGGTAGAATTATTCTTTCTTTGGCTGCTAGTCTTGGATGGCATGTTCATCAAATGGGTGTTAAAAATGCTTTCTTAAATGGAGATTTAGCTGAAGAAATACATATGAATCAACCACCTGGTTTTGTAGATGAACAACATCCTCACCTTATTTGTAGATTAAAGAAATCACTTTACAGTCTAAAACAAACAACAAGAGCATGGAACAAAGAGATTGACAAATACTTTCAGCTTCATGGGTTTAAAAGGTGTAGATCTGATCCACATCTTTATGTGAAGAAAGTCCAAGATGAGATTATTCTTGTTGCACTTTATGTAGATGATTTACTCATTGCTGGACCGAATATTGGGATAATCAATGATTTAAAATCAGATCTTAAAAAGACATTTCATATGAGTGATTTGGGAGAATTAAACTATTTTCTTGGTTTACAAGTTTGCAGACTACATGATGGATTGTTCATCTGCCAATGAAAATATGCTTTGGGTATTTTAGAAAAGTTTAACATGCTAGAATGCAAGCCAACTTCTACTCCCTTTCAGTCTGGAATCAAACTTACTAAAGAATGTACTTCCAAGAGGGTAGATGCTACTTTATACAGACAACTTGTGGGCAGCTTGGTTTATCTAACTCATTCTAGATCAGACATTAGTTGCAGTTAATCAACTATCGAGATTTATGCAGGAACCTAAAGAAAGTCATTGGTTGGCTGCAAAAAGGATAAAGGTCGAGAGATATTAGTTTCCACCCGCAAAGATTTGACAATCATCTCAAAAACTTAAGAAGACCAGAATTCTTTGGGGAGGGCATGCATGCATATCCAAAGAGAGGCTGTAGTAGGGATTTCCTCCAAAGAATCGAATCCCACTTGGCAGTGCTTTATAAATAGAGTCTTTCAATTTTCTCTAGTCCAAAGCTAAAGCTTTTCCAGATAAATTTGGGAGCCCAAGAAACAACAGATCAAATTCCTACCTTGGATGGTGGAGGCATTTTTTCCTAAATTTTTCTACATCCAAATTGATAAGTGGAGAATCCTCAATGGCTAGCATGCAAGAATTTGATCCATTGCTTGCCAAAGTCATCTTCTTTGGACTTATTGCTGCTATTACAGCATCAATTCCCTACTTCTCGATCAAGATCCAGATCCAGCTACTGTGTCCCTAAATGATCATGAGGGGAGGCAGCCTGGCCCCGTGCCAGGCCATCAGAGTTGAAATTGGAGATCAAAATCCCAGAAAACTATGAAAAACATGCAAGGAAAGCTAAACAGAAACAAAAAATCACCAAACCCTAGTAAAGCTCATTTCTCCTCACAATTATTCCTAAGATTTACCCAAGAGAATATTTTTTTTCATGTTCTAATTTTTTAAGCCCACCATTGAAGTTGCTATTATTAATGCTATAATACTTAACATTTTAAAAAGTTTTATCTGTGGTTCCTTTAACTCTGTGGTTTATTAAGATGTAATTATTGCTTGAACTCTGTCTGAGCTGCAGCTTTTCTTGATTACAAGTGCAGTGGAGCTGGCGCTCACCTATTCAAAGCATGGGCGATATACTTGAATCGGTCCATAATTCTGACACCAGAGGTACTCTTTTTAGAATCTCATCTCAAGCACTGGATATCATTTAAAATTGATCTTGCAATGTATATTTAGGAGTTTGTATTCAATTCCTCTTTGATGTGTGAATTAGTTCAACCCATAGAACTTACCTGTAAGAGTTTACTGGTTTATTAATGGGACAGTTCTCCAGAGATGGCCGAGAACTTGTTTCAGAGGACCAGGGATCTCTTTTTTGAACATGATTAGCTCTGTTACCAGTTTGCTGGGAAAATAACCTGTATCTGGGTACAGTTCTCTCTGGGTTTGGGTTTGGGTCTGGTTTTCTCTGGGTACAGGCAGGGCCTTTTTAATTTTTTTTTCACTTTTTTTTTTGTTTTTTGACTTTTTTTTTGTTTTTTGGTCTTCATAGTTTGACCAGTCAACTTGAAAACCTAACCTTAATTCCTAGATTGAATTTCAAAACAACTGAAAACATGTATATATATGGTTACCTGAACTTAATTCCTGTTATTATGCTAAAATATGTATATATTGATGAATTCTTATATATTTTTTGTATGTACATATCCAAAACATACCCAACATTTTTTTTGGCTGTACCAGCATATCTGAACCCAACTCGTAACTTAGATAATTGGGTTTATTTTGATTTTCTAAAATGTGAAGCTTGTACTGGTGTCTTATCAGTAAAAGAAAAAAGAGTATAATTAAGTGTTGTAAATGCAACTTAGGACAGAATATAACTTCTAAATTAAAAATACAATTAATTTCCCGAAAGATATTGATATCTAAAATTTAGAGCTGCATTTTTAAACATATTCTATATTATGCTGAAATTTGTTTTGAAATTGTGTTTTTTCCAGTTTTTCAGGCAACTTTTCTTAATCTCAAAAGTTGTAATCTTTATTTTGGCTATAATTTTCATTACATTGAAGCTTTGTTGTCATTTGGTATTCACCTATACATTAGAATTTTATGCAAAATCTGGCCCGTAGTTGTTTTATGCACTTGCTTGTTGCTCATTCCAGGCCCATTGAGTGTTGGATGTTCACTTGAGTACATTAACAGACTCTTTTTTCCTTTCCTTTTTAGCCTTTATTCTTTTAAAATAGTTGCTGGGATTTTAAATTTAATTTCAGACCAGGAAGTTATTAATTTCTCGTGTATTTTATGAAATCCATAGAATTAATAGCATATATCACTTTTGCAATACACACATCAGAAAATTTTCATCATTAGAATTTCTGAACTAGCTAAAGCAAACATGCTTGCTGCTTTGCAGGGGGATCGCACAGACAAGCGTGACACAAGTGCATTTAATACTTGGAAAGATATCATCATCCCTGGAAATGTTGAGGATAGCATAGTACTGCAGAAAGCTGGAACAAGTGATGTGGTTAAACCTATTCCCTTATCGAAGAGGAAGTACCTTGCAAACTTCTTAGGCCGGGCACAAGGGAAAGTTGGTCGACTTCAACTTTTAGAGATGTCGAAGCGGTTCCCAGAGAAGGTTTGTCTGTTTCTGTGTTTCATAGTACAATACACCTCCTGCAATTATTCTGCATATTTTGGAGGTGTCTTGGATTCACAAGTTTTTCATTATCTCAAGACTCAATTCAATATTTCTTTCATTGTTTTCATTTGCATTGAAAAACCTAGTTATTAGGGCCATGAATAACATATTTAATATTTAGGAGCAATAGGTTTTCACAGTTCATATTAATGAATATTTGTAAAGATTTTTGTAGAAAATTGTGTAGCATATTTTTACATCAACTTTTTGGATCACACTTCATAATCCACCATCAGGAATTAGGATGACTTGAGCATAAGATTGTGAAGATAAATTCTAGAACCACTTAAATAATGCTCAAGATGCCAAGACAGGTGGGTTACATCAGGAGATCCAGGGGGAGACTAGAAGGGTTTAAGACACAATATTATAAATTAATAAATGTGAGATGAACTTGTAATATGTGACAATTAATATCATTGAAGAAGAAATTGCAATTAATTGTAGAAATCGTGAATTGCTGCCGGTTGCAAATTTTTCCTTCTTAAAATCTCTGATTTTTCTGAAATTGTGGTCAACAATTTTGACTGTTTAATTGCATATAAATTGCAGTAAAATTGTGCAAAAACTCTGTTGTGCATGTTTTTCAAATATTAGGGTTTAAATCTGCAACAGACATTTTTTAAAGGTTTTAACCTTTTTTAATTTTATCAGAATATATAACGAAAAATGAAAAAGAGGTTGGCCACAGCCGACATGTCCTTGGCAGGACCAATGCAGGCTCTGTTGCCAATCTTAGTATGTTGCTCTCCATGATTCATTTACCAAGTAGGGCACCCCTTAAATACACAAAAGGCTGCCTATAAATTGTAATGTCACTGTTCCAACATGACTTCAATGAAGGCCAACTATGATTAATAGTGCCGGATTGATCTGAAGAAAGGAACAGGTTGCAAATTCCACAGAGATTCAATTTAACTTTCATTTACTTATTAAATTTATAATTATATAAAATTTCTTGTAAATTTTTATTGAAAGAAAAAAAAGATTACTTTTTCTTTTTTTAGACTTCAGGAATCGGGTAGCTCCCCCTATCAACTGCAGTGCGCCTGGTAAACTTTTTTCACATGACCGGTGACACTGGTGCGACACGTCCTCTGGTACTATGGGGATGGAGGGGAGACTAGATCTCGTGACCTCTTGCCTGCAATAGGATGCTTTAGCCAATCGAGCTAGGCCCTCCACCCCAAAAAAAAAGAAGAAGAGATTACTTATTAATATTAATAGCTTTTGTTTATTCATTAATATTAATAATTTTATAAAATTTTGCATTTTAGCTTTTTTAATTTTAAATTTAATAAAATATATTTCAACAAAAATAAAAATACAAATTTAGATTATTTATATTTAATCTCAATTTTTTGTCTGAATTTTATCAGTTAAGGAATTTGTTTTTTTCTTCCACCAAACTCGAACATGAACTTGGTGACATAGTTCTATGGTATTGCCAAATGAAAGTCTATGGTCCAAAGCATTGAAGTAGAAATCACAAAAAAATGACAATCATAGGGAATTGTCGTTTGTTGTGATCTTTTCCCTCTTAAAATCGCCTTTTCTTTTTGAAATCGTGGTCAATGATTTTGACTGTTTATTTGCTGTTTAATTTTGTTTAAATCACAATTAAATTGTGCAAAAGCTGTCTGATGTGTGTGTTTTTCACCTACCTTCAATTATTTTCGTTAGGCTTTTCACAAATTTTGTATGATGCTATTTTGCCAGTTATTAGCATCTTTGACTTCCTTATTTGCCAAGCTATTTTCTATTTTGTTTTTGGATGTTCATTGGTGTTGGATTGTGATATTTTCAAAGCTTCTGAGTAGTTGACTGCATGTTCAATAATTTGATTCATTTTTGAGTTTCGATGTAATCTTTATTAAAGACATTAAACTTACACAGTCCATAATGTTAGATATTGAATGGTGTATACTTTTTCCATCAACATTTGGGATCACACTCCATGATCCATCATCACGATGTAGAGAGCAAGAAAAGAGAAAGTCAAATCCAAAAAGTATAATCTTTATTCTAGAGGCTTATTTTGAATTGGGTAAGCAACAGTTTGAGTCACCTTCTATTAGGAGCTTGGTAGTATTTGTGTCTTTGGCTAGCTCAATGCCTCCTTTGAGTTCAAGCAACTTATTCTTTTTATTTGTTTGTAGTTCCAGACATAGTATACATGCTCACTAAGTACTTGGTGAGTACTCAAGGACTTTTTTGCCTAGTTGAGTACTCTTGAAGTTAAATTTGCATTTTCAGGAGGCCAAGTACTCATTGAGTCATAGTGCTAAAACTCAGTGAATTCATACCAAAAAATCGCCAATGCAATGCAAAAAGGTGCCTGGGATAGAAAAATGCGGAAAAAATGCAATTTTCACATTCAAAAAGCATGGTTTTCTTTTTACAAAATCATGAAAATCACACTTGTCATGAAGATTTGTGCGGTCTTGAAAGCCTTCATTTGGGCTTGGTGGCCGGGGCTCCACCTCTAGACCCTGCCCTATACAGCAGTAGGGATGTCACCCTCAAACCTCGCTAGGGGCACTGCCCCTCAACCCCACTAGTGGTGCTACCCCCACCAAACTCATTTAATACATTTTGTAACTGTATTTTGTATAAAAATTATATATTTTCAAAAATTCAAGTATTTTTTAAGATGTTGAGTTTTGTTGAGTCAAAAAATGATTGGTCGATTGAGTCTAAGTCAAGCCCAAGTATGTGAACTATGGTTCCAAGAATTGCTTGTATGCTGTCACGAATGATACATTCGAGCGTCTTAGGATTTCTTGGGTTCTAGTATGACCATTCTTTCATTTGTAAGCCTCGTCAAAGTTAGATTTGAGCAAGCCTTTAGTTGGAGTCCATTTGGGTTAGGGTTTATACTTTATAGTGAAATAATATTATAACTTTATTTGTAATATACTATAGTCCCCTCCCACAAGTTTTTGCCAGGTCTCTAATGTTAGGGGATGAAAAGTTTTCCTTTTTCTATCAAAGTATATAATGTCTGTGGCTGTTAGCTGGTTTGATTTTTGAGCTGAGAGTTTCCATTACAATTATCTTCCCAGAAATGGGCAACACTGACATTCCAAATTTGTCATTTTGAGCCCTTGTGACAATTTATTAGAACCCTTCTTGATATGTCATAGTATTGTGGAGGGTTTCCTTTCCATTCAATGCTTGTCAGATTATCACTTTGCATTTTGAGGTATTTTTGAAAAAAATATTGACACCAAATAATATGTGGGTTGGATAGAAGTCTCC
>VDFB02068140.1:0-12057 GCA_007258455.2 Sequoia sempervirens | reverse complement strand
TTATATGAAAATAAGTAAACAATCAAGTAAATAATATATGATTATAAATAAATTGTGATATGTATGTATTGATCTATGAAAGTTTATGGAAACTACATAGATGTATTGTAATTAATTAGTAAAGGATTTATATTTTTTTTAGTGTTGTATTTTAATTGTGTAAATCAAGAAGTATCGTTTCTTAGAAAGATTGATAAAGCGTAAAAGATAAAAGAAGTTAGTGATGAATATAAGATTTACCTTGAATTTGATGATTTATCTTTAATCATAAAATGAATGTCTCAATTCCATCATGTCTCTAAGCTCTCTTTTGATTTTGAGTAATAGTGGAAACAAGTGAATGGTCATTGTTTGGTATGAATGTGGGTTTTGTTCGGCTATGTAATCCTTATGTAAGTGACTTATAGAATTCTTCTAGAGGCTAGGGGAGATTCTTTTCTTGATGAGAATATGTTAAATCTTGGAGATGATTACTTTTGCGTTTGCTTTGAGCATGTATGTGATGCCTATTAGCCTCGCACAGTATGTTCACCTTGTGATTGGAGTTTGTAACTTGAAAGCGGGAAGGATATGCCTCGCCATGTTGTATTGATTATGAGTCTTAAGATTGTGCAAGTGGCTTGTGCTTGAATTTATTGGTTTCCTAGTCGTCAGTAGGGGAGTGGCTCTCAATGGGGGTCTGACACACAAAGGGGCACCAGGGTAACTCGCTAAGAGTTTAATCAAGTGATAAACTAATTAATTAATTAGGAGAATTGGGTAGTTAAAACACTAATCAAGACAAGATAATGCCTCGCTCATGGATCAAGTGCTTGTATAGGCTTGAGATGAGTCGAGAAGGCCTGGAATGGCAAGACCAACTACCTAGTTTGTTTGGAAGGTAAGTTGGTCCCGTATAGTTTGTATGGGGGTCCGACGGCCGGTAGAGGTAGCCAGGGTAACCCAAGCTGGGGGTCTGGTAGCCTAGGAAGGTTACACCAGGGTAACCCATAGCAATTATGCGATGAAACTCACTCCTACGACCACTTTGTACTCCCTTGGTTCTTTACATCCCCTTAGTTGATTTTGTGCCTCTGGAAGTGTTTTGTTCTTTATTGTTGTTGTTCCATCATTGTTCAACATTGTCATGTCAACCATCTATTGTCTTGTACCTTTGTCCTTTTGTGGTGTAATGTCGTTGATGTTGTTCTACTTGTTCTTGTTTGTCATGTTAGCCTTGTGCATGTTTGTTAGTGATGGTGGGAACCCTTGCTATCTCCTAGCACGGGGGGTGGGCCTTTGGGTTCCCCATGGTTGGGTGGAACGTGTATCGACCTCCATTGGGTTCCCTTCTCCTGTGCATGTCGGGATGACTTCTCTTGATTTGTGGACTTCAGCATTGTACCGGTCTTCAGAAATTGTTATACTTGTATTTGTATTGTACCACATTGATGTATCATGTTTCATGTTTTATGTTCTCACCTCACTGGAAATTGGGGAGATAACTTTATTTAGAATGTAAATGTATTGATGTATCTGATGAAGAACACTACTATGTATTGGACTAGAACTAGTTGGAATTATATTTGTAATTAAATGATTTGAATCAATTTAATTCCATGTAAATATGTTATGGTTGTACTTTATTTTGTTGATTCAAGTAAATGGAATATTTTGATGCAATCTTCTTAATGGTGTTAGTACTTGGTTATTGTAATGTTTCTTAAAGGTTACATGTTAATTTTTAGATGCGTGAAAAGTAATGTTGTCGCAAACCCTAGAGGACTTAGACTAGAGAATTTAATATTAATGTTAATTGCATACAAGTGAATGTTGCAACTTTTAAAAGAAAAAAAAATTGTTCTACCTCAGGTTGTTAGTGTGCATTCTCTAGAAGTGCATTAGCGGGGCATTACATTTACAAACATCATTTTTTAAAGCAAAGGTAGTAAGCCTATATATTTATATATTAATATAATAAGAGTGAATATACATAGTATTACAAAATCTACTAAATTGTGAGGCTTGTGATATCTTCATTTAGATCCCTAGATGGTCAATAAATGTCTCAAAGTATTTCTTTGGTTCATATCCATGTCTGAGAAATTGAACTAGTGTGCAAATATAAATCTATACCATAAGAATCAACTAGCAAATAATTGATGTTTATAATTTAGTTGTGTTGATCTTCTAATATTTGTGAACCTCAATATAGATAGAAGTGTTTAGTAACATTTTTAGGGGAATGTGCTAAATTGTGAGGGATTACATTCTCCTCAATTAGAGCCTCAAATGGAAGCCAGTTTCCATGACATAGGAATAATGATTAGAGGCATGATGATATATATTATGAAAATTTTATTACCTTTCTCTCAATGAAAATGTTCTTTTGATAAATCCTCATTGTCCTAATAATCTTTGATCATTTTAAATGCTTAAATGATTTTTTAAAAGTAAAATACAACATGAAAATCAAGATAAACATGCATTAGGTAAGCTCACAATGATTAGTAGGAGGGTGCTATCAAGATTTAAATTGAATTTAAATTTTAAATGTGTAGGTTTGATAATTACTACATCAAGTTTGCACTAGTAGATCATATGCAAGGTAGGGTAATGTCATGAGATTAATTCACACAAGAATATCCCACTTGTAGACTTTTTATTGAACAAAGGACAATCTATTCAAAGTTTACCAAAATAATAGTAATGAAAAGGGCATGAATATATATTTTTTTCTCTAAGATTGATGTGCATGTGAACTTCTATTATGGTGTATGTTAAGTAAAACAAGATATCAATGATGAGGAAACTATTTAAGTAATTTTATACTAAAAGATATATATTTACTTAAAATATATATAGTTTACAATTATATTCTCCTTCAAATAGTAACTCCACCAAAATCATACAAAATTTAAAAAATATGTAATGAATAACATATATATCAAACATTTAAAATAAATATGAGAATTTTTTTGTTTAGTTGTGTATTTGTATCAATATATATATATATATTATTACTAAATTCTAGATAGATTCTTATTTTCTTAGTATTTGGAGATCATTATTTAGTTCCTTTTTTTTCCCTCAATTTCCTTATATAATATTACACCTCTTTCAATGCAAAAGAGTCCATATCTAATCCCTTGCTCAATCTAGATTTCATAGGCTTTTCCAAATGACTTATATTTGTTAAACCTTTCAATCACACAATTATCAATACATAATATCTCTAAATCATCAAAAACCAAAGATCCATCTAATGCATGTGTTAAAATATTTAAATTATTTTTAATATAAGAAGTTAATATTTGCTAAAAAAATTAATTGATAGGATCTTGCTAAAAATTCTCTGCTATCAATTGAAAATAGGATTCCAATGTTACCAACTCAAGGTCCTATTCAGTTGATAGAAAGAGCCTTTGATATGGAAGGAGAGGTCAAATAATTGCTTCACTAATATTTTATCTCCATCTAATCTCAATTTCATGAGTTCTTGAATGAGGAGTTGGTGAGATTCAGCATAATTTGAGAAAATTGTAAATTAAGAAGATTCATGGTTTAAAAGTTAGGGCTAAAATAAATTGGCTAAAAAATGGAGGTAAAGGCTTTGATTTCTTCTTTAATTATATAAAGGAGAAAAATGATAGGGAAGAAATTGGATCAATATAGGTGAATAATCAACATATAAATGGTCTTTCTTTGGTTATAAATGAATTTCAATCTTTCTATTAAAATATTTTCTTTGTTGAAGATAGCACAATGTGGACTATAAAAGATCCCAAGATCATTGTGCACAAGTCATCCCTAGGAAAATGAAAGAGGAAGACAATGATTGGCCTACTAGAGATATCTCTAAGGATGAGATTGTAAAGGATATTAGAATATATAAAAAGGATAAATTTCCAAGTATAGATGGGCTTGCTACAATTTTATAAAAAAAGTTAACTAGATTAGGGTTGGGGTTAAGGTTCAATTAGGATAAGAATTAGTGTTAGGGTTGGGGTTAAGGTTCAATTAGGATAAGAATTAGTGTTAGGGTTAGGATTAGAGTTCAGCTATAGTTCAAAGTTAGGGTTATGGTACAATTAGGATTAGTGTTCAATAGAGTGTTGCCAGGGTTATGATTAGGACAGCGACTCTGGTGGGAGTTCAATTAGGGTTATGATTAGAGTTATGAATCTAGAATTAGGAACAGTGTAATGTTCAGCCAGTTTTGCTTTCTTGGGAGAAGTTTATTGTATGGTACAAATTGTATTTTATAAAATTAATATGTAATAATTAGTTGTAAGATAATACTACATGTGATTTTTCATATGGTATTAGAATTGTAGATTAAGGTAAATAATAGATTTCCTTCCTTATTTTGCATTGCAAGCTACCATAATATATGGCCTTCAAATACTATTCATATTTTGAGCTTTTCTAAACTATACAACAAGACATCCAACAAATAAATTTGTTATGCATTTTTTCCAAGCACAAATCCTTAGAATTCTTAATGTGTTACTTAGGTTAATTGTTTATTTTAATAAATAAATACACACTAGTATTTATATTATGGATTTGAGGGAAAATATTAAAATATTTATATATCTAGAAAAATTTAAATGCAAGGGATTCAAGTACATACCTTTTCTTTTGTTAATGTTGATGAAGATACAAATGTTGATGAAGTGCCAAATTTGATGACATGATCTTCCTAAAAAACTGGAATATCTTTGCTCTATGTGGCACTTGAAATTTTCTACAAAACTATAACTAACTCTACCTCGAATTTGTGACTTTGGACCTATTTTGCATCAATAAATATGAGCTTTGACACATGCCTCCTAATCTAGCATACATGTACTTAAATGCTCAAAATAGTTGGGAGTAGTGTTGAGATTGGTGGATCTTTGGGAAGGTCCAATGCTTCACCTTTGTATCTCTCCCTATAGATAGAGGTAGAGATTAATATAGAATGAGAGAGGCAAAGGGATAAAAATAGATAGAGATATAGAGAGAGATAGATGGAGAAATAAATATATAGAGATAGAGGGAGATAGAGGGGGGATATATATATATAGAGAGAGAGATATGGAAAGATAGTCTATATAAGGAGATATAGAGAGAGGGGGGAGAGAGAGAGAGACAAGTAGAGAAAGATATTAATATTTTTTTTTTTGAAAAATATGTAATTTTTTAACCATTTTCCTATATATTTAGTATTAAGATTTGTACATCTTTTAACAATTCAATATATAATACAAATAAAATATAGTTAATAATTTAATTAACTAGCATACCTATATTAATCAATAATATATGTAAAACACGTTGATAGTTATCTTTATCAAGATGCCTATTGACTTGAAAAAATGCTTACATTTTCATGAATATGAATTTGGAAAGCAATCAATTTGATTTCATTATTGTTTGTGTCATTGTTTATCTCAATTCCCATATATAAGGGTACACATTGAAATTTGAAATCATACCACTTTGTCTATAACAACAATCAACCAAGAACAATAAATTTAAAAGCAAAAATGCTCATCAATCATTAGATTTAGTATTGACAGCATCAAAGAAGTATATCATGACAAAATGGCATTAACTAACTTAAATATATCTGTTGAAAAGGACCTTTTGTATAATGTGTGAAAACTTAACATCATCTTGTTTCTAATGCTTCAAAATGTTCAATTCTTTTGTTATTACACCCATAATTTCTTCTGCCACTTCTTCAAAAGTTGTAATCCAAGTGAATGAAGTATAGTCTTCCACTTTGCATTGAAGTATATATTTATAATCACATTTAGGGAAAGTTTTATCACATCTTCCACAATACCACTGACCATTTTCATTGAAGGTGTTTACCTTCTTTTTGGCAATTGCCTATCTCCAATTTTCAAGGGCATGTTGTATAACAAAAGAATTTTCTACCTTAATGAAGATAAGGTAAGCTTTTATCACTATCCAATAAGGTTTACCAGAGTTGGCAAGGTCTTGATCATGTATTTGTGAGATACTAGGGTTAGGAACAAATAGGGTTAGGGTTGGGGTTCAATTATGGCTAGAGTTTAATTAGGGTTAGATTTCAATCAGGGCTAGAGTTTAATTAGGGTTAGGGTTCAATTAGGGTTAGGGTTAAGGTTATGGTTTGGGCTAAATCAGGTTAAAGGTTGAATTAGGATAAGTGTTCACTTAGGGTTATTGTTGGAAACCCAGATTGAGCTTAAAGGAGATTTACTTATATAGTATTTTTGGATAATAGAAACAATTTTTGATTGATTTAATATTTTCTAGAATTCATTATTGAATTTAAATCTTATAATTTATTTCTAAATTCATTATAGAACAATGTATGAGAATTTATTTCTAATGATTTTTGAGGGTGAAAGTGTGGCTACATAAATAGGGTTTCTATACATAGTATTTGTAGGAGAATTGTATCTCTATTTTGAATTATTCTAAGCGTTGTTTCTATGTAGTAGTTTTTAAATTCATTTTGTTGTTATACTCTATAATTGGTAGTTTATATATTGTACTTTCTCTATACATGATATTTAGCAAGATTGGGGACACTAATAGAACATTCACTTATTTTTTTAAAAAGACTAAGAAATGTATGAAAATTTGACAACATGAAAACCATGAAAATAAAAGTGAAAATAAAAATTTAACATAGTAAAAATGGCCAATCATGTGCCAAAAATGAAAAGAACCATTTGTTGTTACTCTAGTATTTTAACCACATACTAAATTACCAAGTGAATTTTATAAATGTATCATGCAATTGGAGCACAATATTGGGAATCAATGTGAATGATTCTCGTCAAGAAATTAGACAAGCTTTGAGATTGAAAGACCCAAGCTCTTTGTAGGTTTTCAATGAAGATTTAATTAGCCACTAATAGGAACAATAAGAAAATAGATATAGAGGGAAAATAAATCCTAATCTCTAAGAGTGTTGTTCTAAGAATTACATACACATCTCATAAATTTCAATAGAGACATGAGACACATTTATAGAAATAAAGGAAAGAAATAGCTATTTAGATAGTTATTAATCTACAAAAGATTAGGACCTAGGTACTTCAAGAGATTAATAAAAATAAGTTTTTATTTATAATATTTAAATTAGATAATTTTGAAATTATCATAGATGTAAAGTAAAGATAAAATATTTTTCAACAAAACAAATAAAAATGACAAACAAATAATGTGATTAATCAAGAATAACATGATATTGCAAAAAATATAATAAATAAAAAAATATGCATAATTGTACATAAGCCATCAAAAGTCTAAATATACCTATCTTTATCAAAAAATAAAAATCTTTAAAATGACTAAAAATTATTAAAACTTATTAAGCTCCATGAACATAAGACATCTGCAAGGTCTTGCCGACTTTCTTCTTAGAGGAAAATTATGACCAATTGGATTGAGGAATGTCTTCCAACTGAGCTCCCTGGCAAACATCACCATGTGTGTGATTTAATCCTACAAATTTGATCAAAGGGCAGTTGATGAATAGTCATGCAAATTTGATCCCCAGATGGGACACGTGTCACCCGCCCGTGATATCGCCATCCTACAAATCCCGATCACGGGATGGTGGGCAACCATTGATCTTGAAGGCATTTTGATCAATGACATCGTGTAATACCCCTCATGTTACTGCTTGATTTTTGACATTCTCTGTGGTTTTTGTTTGGCACATTGTGGTTTTGATGGTACTGTTGATATTATGCTGTGGTAGCTTAGACTGTTATTGATTATATACTCTTATGATGTCATGGATATTATGATGATAGTTTATTGCAATTTTTTTGATGAAATCATTTGGAATTCAGTAGACTAGAAAATAGTAATTGATGATATTGATGCAAATTAATGTAAATTTTAATGCGATAGATGATGATATGGATTGGTGAGGGGACAGGTAGCATCACTCATTCGTGAGCGCCCTGCTACACTGCAAATCCTTCTCACGATGCTTTGTAATTGATTATATGTATATATGTTGTATATCACCTTGTTGGATGCAGACTTTGCAGGAATAAGACTCGATTCCACCTATTTCGATAGGTCTGGGCGAGCATTGAACCAACCCAACGGCAGGAAGTTGAATAAAGGTGGCATGAAAGTAACTCTATATCAAGGTGTCAACAGTCTTGTATCTTCTTGGTTTGTGCGTCTTGGTCATAGTCATTGTGTTGTTGCATTGGTCTTTGTAGGTTATTGTGATTTTATGATTTATCTAATGTGGTGTATGGTTTGAGGTTGTGATTTAAATAATTAAGCAATTAATAAAATAATTGTAGGAAGAAAAATCTATTGGGGTTATGGTTTAATCAAAGAATGTTTAACCAGGAATTGGGAATTGTTGTTTGTTTAATGGAATTTCTGGGGTTTTTGGGTTGTTGTTTATTGAAAAAGGGATTTTGTTGCAATCTGGAAATGAACAGTAGTTTTGTTGTCTCATTTCTTTTAAAAAATAAAAATATACATATTTGTTTAAGGGCAATTTCCTTTCAACAAATTTCTGGGTGTGATATTCTGGTTCATACATATATTTTATAAAAATAGTTCTTTTTAGTTTCAATTATGCACAGTGAAATGTACAGTATAAATATCTTGCCCTATTTGTGGAAGGCTTAAATTTTAGTGTATATATATATATATTAGATATATATATATATAATATATATATATACCCACATGTATTTAAACATATGAAAATTTCAAATGAAGAATTTAATTTGCGTCGGCACTGTTTATAAAAATTTTGGGTTTTATATTTATATTGGGGCTGTGTGGTGGTTCGGCCTCGGCCGTACCCACCACACCGCCGACTGGTACCGTGACAGTCTACGGACTGTCCACGGCAGTCCGTAGACTGCCCATGGCCGGCGTGGTTTACCGTGCCTGTGTGTTGGGAATTAAAATTCCCATTTAAATTTGTATGTATTGGAATTTATTTTAATACGTGAATTTTATATTTTAATTACTGTGCGGATTTTTATTTTATAAATATATATATATGTATATATATATGTATATATATATATCTATTTATATTTGTAGAGATATATATATATATATATATATATATATATATTTATATTTGTAGATATATATATATATATATATATTAAATTATTTATTCTGATTCCTCTGATTTAACCGTTGCTGTATTATTTAACTAATTTAACTGTTATTTGAAAAAACATATATATTCTGTTTCTTTTATGATTAATTATATATTATGTTAATTTAACTGTCATTTAAAAAATATATATATATAGATTCTGTTTCTTTTCTGATTAAAATAAAGCAGAATCTGTTATAATGAAATTAATAGTAAAATAGAAAGAAATCTGTTCTTATTGATTTGTTAAATTACAACTTTGAGAGGATATTGTTAGTAGAAAAAAAAAAGAATCAATTACGAATATATGACAGCATTGTTTATTTATTTCTGGTTTTAGTATGAATATATGTTAGGAAAAGAATTTATTATGGAATCTATTTTGGAATTATATAAGTTGTTTCTTTTATTTTTATTCTTGATATTGAGTTTTGTTGAATTGTTGGGTTCGGGACATTGTTATTTCATTGATGTGGGAACCCGTTTGTGTTAACACTTTAGTTTCCAGAGGATTTTGATTTTTGATTGAATTTATATCTCTTCATCTTGAATTTATGTTAAGTATTACGAGTGGGGTGTACCGAGTTTTGAGATTTTGATTATGGTATTTAATTTGCGAGATGGGTTATTCCTCGTGTATTGCTTTTGTGGTTATATTTGGTGTTCATGATTGGAATGGTACAACCCCTGTTACTTTTTGGTTTTTATGTGGGGTCTCTAGGGAGAGTGGCTCCTCGTGGGGACCAGCGCCCCATTTAAGGGGAAGGGCTCAGGATAACCCACGAGTGAGTTAGTAAACAAGTGAAAACCTAATAATTAACTTAGGAGGGTTGGGTAGTAACATCATTACAAGATTTAAAAAATGGATGCCTCGTCTTCATTAGACTAGTTGAAGGATATCTGAGACATCCACTTAGAGGTTTCCCATGACTGCCCAGCTGAGGATGATAGATGATCAGAGAGACATAGATGCAGGACTTGCAGATGATGACAGATATTGATAACAATAACAATGCAAATAATTTTAAATGATTAAATTAAAACATGTAAGAGATCATTTCAACCACAAACACACAGCATACATACAACACAATAATAACTAGTTCTCTGGGGCACGCGAGGTTACATCGCAACAACTAAACGGAAATAAAGATAACAATTACAACATAACCATTTATTTTATAATAACCATAAACAATGATACATCCCATAACCATGATGCGAGCATAATAAACATCGCATAATTACATCCATGATAAATCTTTTAACAAAGATACAAATGAGCCTAACTATTACATCATTGTTTTAATGTTACATTACAATCTCTGGATAATTGAATTACAATGAGTTTCCCACATGGGGATTGATACAAGAATAACGAAATATGAAATACAAGTGTATACTGGTACAACTCCACTGCGGAAATGCTGAGAAGACAAGATGCTGATGGGGAACCCAACGGGTGCGGAGCACGTTCCACCCAACCATGTGAATTACAAGTAACTCACCCCCCGTGCTCAGAGGTGATGAGGAAGTGAACCCGACCATGAATGTCAAACCGACTCAACAACAACATGATACAAAACAAGTATAGCTCAAAGCATACGATGAACAACCAATAACGTTCACAAATCACATAACAAGTTGAAAACTAAGAACCTCATCACAATAACATGAAGTACCACCAATTAACAATCATGAAACAAATTCACAAGAATCAAAAGCATCATAAAGATACAATATCCAGAGGCAACTACAAAATAGAACACAAGAAACAAGTACAAGGGTGTCAAGTGAAGAGGGTCATCACATAACTCTCATGGGATCCCCTGGCACTTCCTCCAATTGAGGCGCCAGCACCCATCTATGGATTCCCTAGCCCTCGAAAACAACATAAATATAACAATATCCAGAGGCGACAAGAAACAAGGACAAGGATGTCTAGTGGAGAGTGTCATCACATAGCTCTCATGGGATCCCCTGGCACTTCCTCCAATTGAGGCGCCGACACCCATCTATGGATCTCCTGGCCCTTCCTCCTAACTGAGGCGCCGGCACCATAGGGTAGCTAATGCAGAGCCAATAATCTCTCATGAAGATGAGACTATGACTTTTCCAACCATGGCCTTCTCAGTCTATCACTAGTCTACGGTAGCCCTAATGCATAGACGAGGAATCCAGTTTTAATTATCTTGCGTGTATTACTACCCATCCCCCCTAAATTCTATTTTTAGGTTATCACTTGTTTAACTACTCTTATGTGGGTTCCCCTGAGCACTTCCTCTTACCCGAGGTGCTGGTGCCCATGAAGAGCCACTCTCCCTATGACCCCTAACATAACTCAAAACTAGGCAAGGGTTGAACTATAACATAAAGCATAATACTCAAACAAACTCATGTGAGGCATTAACCCTCTCGCGATAACTCTTAACCAAAAGTCTTAACAACCGTTCAACCCTTCCTAATGTAAACCATTAAGTATCAACTTCCAAAAGTATAAGCAAGAGGAGAACATTACAATTTAGCAACCCTCTGGAAACAAGTTACAAAATCAACAACGGGTTCCCACATAGACATCACTAAGCGACAAGAAAACATAACATAAAAGTAAAACTCACATATATTTTGCAAGGTTGTACCATTAAGTTTGATTCCAGTCCCAATTAAATAACTAAATAAGATTGTCTCAAAAGAATTCACAATCACAACTATAGGCTAATTCTTGTTAAAAATATTTGTTCAACCAAAACGATTAATAAAATAATGCCCTGTTTAAATATACAAATGCCCATATAAAACATTATTTAACATTTCCAATATATACAAAAATTATATGTATATATATATTTTTAAACCTAATAAAATAATTATAATTATATATATTTTTAATAAACTAAATTATAATTATTATATTTAATAAATTAAATAAAATA
>VDFB02068139.1:0-13957 GCA_007258455.2 Sequoia sempervirens | reverse complement strand
GTAAAATCAGCTTTATGGTGCACCGGTCTGCAAGCAACATGTTAGATGTAGACAAAAAATGGCTAGGAAAAATGCTTAAACAAATAGGCATGTATCACAAGAAAGATATTTCAAGAGGAAGTTTTCGAAGGGTCCCCTTGGGAACCCTTCAAGATAGCAAGGGGCCCATGCAAAGGGACACTCCATTTTGAAAAGTGCAAAAAACTTTCCAAATGATTCTATCATCAAGGAATCCTTTTGAAATATCTCTTTTGTCAAGGAATCCAGTAAAAGGAATACTCCTTCTCAAAGGAAAATTTTCAAAATTCATCAAAAAAGGTACTCCTTTTTTTAAGGAAAATTTTCAAATTCTTTTGCTACAAATTCATTTTCGAAAGAAAATTTTCACTAAGGGGATCCTTGGTTGAAGAATTCTTTTTGAAAAATGATTTTTTTTTTATTAAGGATTCGTTGGCAACCGAATTCACCTTATCAAAACTTGGATAAGTGTAGTAGCCCCCCTTAGGATGGTGTGTGTGAAGCAGAGGAGCACATAGCATCTTAAGGAGAGAAAGAAGAGGTAGGGATGTTGTGGCCTATGATACAAATTGTGAGATGTAAACATGACAATGGTGTCACACATGTGAGGGATAACACATAAGTACCACAAAATCACTAAGAAGATAGAGAGAGACAAACAAAGAAAAAGAAAATGTGAAACAAGCTAAGACAAAGAAATCAAGAGACATGGGGATCTGCGAGTTTGGGATCAGATCAGTTCATATATATAAATAGGTAGCACTCAGTGAAGGAACAAAATATCATCAATCCCCAAATTTCCAAGATCATGAAGAAGAGCACATGAATCTAGACAAAATAAAAATAAAATATTTGGTCAACATGGAAGGAAGGCCTAAATTCCCCCAATACTTTGCATCGTCCCCAATTGTCAAAATTCAAAGTCACAACATATATAGAAGAATGATGAAACATATAGAGGAAGTTCACAAAAAAAAAAATAGGCTCGTATCCAAGCACCTGCAAGGGTAGCAAGGATCCTCTAGGTAGGATCACAAACACATAAATACAAGCACAGGGGAAACACAACACACACAAAAATCTAATCTACAGATAAAGAAGAGGTATCCCCTACTCCTCATCAACCAATAGGTCATCCTGCTCCCAATATAGATCAATATACAGGGAGGGAGGGCGGGCTTGTAAGAGTGGGATAGTGAGGGGGTACCCTTGGACTCTCTTATAACAAGGGCCAAAAAAGAAGGCCCCTTAAGGTCCTCTTACTTGAGCTCTTGTGAGGTGAAGGTCATCGATCTCGTAAAGATTGCTGACAGAGCTAGGACATCATCCATCAAGTTAAACATGCACTTCATGGGAGTGCCATTTGTTAGCCAGGTGGGAGAAGAAGGAGGCACTTGAGATCCACTACCGACCTCATCAAGGGGGAAGTGATAAACTCATGGGACCTCGAGACTGCCTCCATCACAAGGATGACACAAGACAAAGTAGAACTAGCTCCCAAAGAAGGTGAACCCTTCTTCTGACCACCACTTGAAGTGAGGTCATCCTCTAGCTTTCGCTTTAGCAGAGGATATTGTATCCTCATAGAAGAAATGGATGTGGAGGAGGGAGAAGAAAAAGCCACAATAGATACCACCATCATGTTCAACATGTCTATGGGCTAAGAAAACAGAGGGATGTCTAGGAGGGACATCAAAAGTGAAGGCTCCATGGAGGGAGCAATGAACACCTGCACCCTTTTTGGGTGAGGGTCATCAACACCTACTAGGGGAGCTAGAAGAAGAATTGAGGAAATTGGAACTGAAGCAAAAGGAATAGAAGGAGGAGGCACAATAGGAGGTTCCAAAACAGGAGCTATTGGATCCCGTTCTATCTTCTGCAAGGCAGCTTGTTCAGCAGTTAGAGCATTTCTCCTATGCTTGCACTCATGCACAAGCCAGATATGTCAGCTCTGGGCACTAGAATTCATAGCCTAAGAAGGGATGGGAGGCTTCTATTTTTCCATAGAAGTGTCCTCCACAACCATTTTCGATGGAAGGGAAACCTCCTAGACAGGAGCAGGAGCAATTTAACATGAATAAAATAGTAGTTATTTAACATGAGTTTGATTGATATAACATAAAATATGGGAAATTTTAAAGGACCTTGATGATTTCATTATATTTTCTAAAATTGAATTGGATGAATATGATATGAACTATTTACCAATTAGTGAATGCTCACCACTAAAAGATCCACTAGCTCCCAACTAGAAAGTTCAGCCACTATAGATGCACCAAAGTGGGTTGATCAGATAATTCAAAAAATGAAAAGATTTGCTAATCTTTCACTAATGATCTTGCTCAGTTCATATCCATATTTTCAAAGTTACTTTTACCGAAGAGAGAAATGGTAAGATCCTTTTTTATAAATAATATTCAAAGAATTAGATAGGCCATAATAAATTTTTTATTAGACATGTTATATATAGAAATGTGGCTCTCTTATTTTTAGTGAGAACAATTTCTTTGGATAAACAATTAAGGGAAGATGTGAGAAAAGTACTAAATTTTGAATTTATTGAATGATTCAAAAGATGAACAAGGAAAAGGCTACCAAATAGGATATAAATATAAATAATCACACCTTACAACTTATGATTTGAATATTTGGTGGGCCTAATTGATTCATCATCTATAGTTCTACTCTTGCAATATGTTTAGGCTACAAAAAGAAGAATCCAATTATAGAGTAACTATGAAATAATAAGAGGGTTACTAGTACATGGAATATAGAATTAATAGCTCTAGGGCAGAAGGTGGTGGAATATGGTGTTGATAAGGGTATCATCATAGTACAAGAGGTAAAGGTTATTAAAGAATAGGTAATGAATAGAGCTATAAAAAAATATTTTTCCTAGTAGATAGTGAAAATGGTGTAGATGAATTTTTAAGATTTGTTAAATGGAAGTGTGTTGAGAGATAAAAAAATAACTTGACATACACAAGAAGTGAAATTTAGCCTACAAGTTTTGTATGGAAATTTTGATTTGATGTAAAATATAAAGATCTCTTTCACTTTCATTGAGAGAATCTTTGATAGTATCTAAAGTAAAATGGTTCAACTTTGTAAGAGATTGATAAGAATCTTTGTTGATTTGGATAGCTCTATCTTCATGAAAAATGACACGTTTATGTACAACCAAAGGGACAACTCCCAACTATTCTAGCCAAGGTTTTCCAAACTAATAGAAAATATATTAGAACTTAGTTATAGCTTTCCATAGTAAAATTAATTCCTTAGGTTGACCTATCATTGGAAGCTTGGAACAACCTAAAATATAGATAAATATCATATTAGTCATCATTGATGATACTCTTAAATATTTGTAAGATATAGTCTTAGTTTCAATCACTCCCACAAAAGCATGTAAATGTGATGTCTTTAGATTCAAATGACAATCATTCATAATGTCATTATTTTCATGTATCATCCTATTATATGGCTCAATATCTTTGTGTAATTGGGAAATGAATTAGTATAAAATCCCAAATATCTATTTGCAAGTACAAATAAAGGATTTCCATTATCATATTTGTAAATTATACATTGGATCATATTTCAAGTCTATGTGATATTTTACTTTATTCTTTAGACCCATATATGGCTTTATAGAATACCATTATAAATCCACGAAAGTTGAAAATGCTTGATGATTATAACTTTTAGGAGGTGATTTATTAGGATCCAATGAATCAATAGGAGTAATATTAATCAAATTATCATTCAATAAAATTTGTAGCACATCATACAACCTCATTCTTGTAACACTATAAATTTTTTGGGATATTTTTTATTAAAATATGGAGATATAAAAGTAACTAACTAGTTGATAAAAATTTCCATTGTATCATTTCCCTTTGAAAATTTATTTTCAACTTAAATTGATATTTTGAAGGATATGATGAAGCATTTGGAGTTGATGACTTATATTTAAAGATGTTTTTTTCTAATAACTTAGATTCAAAAAAAAAATTGCATGTTCACAAAGATCCAAATAAATATGCAACCCTATTGAGATAAACATTATTTAAAATTGGTTTGAGTAAATCCCTCAATAAATATATTATGAAATCTAAATCACATAAGGGAGTAAGTAATTTAGGGCATAAATCCTTGAATCTTGTGACATAATAATCAATATGCATATTTAGTCCTTGGGCATACTCAAATAGGTCATAAATAGTATGTTTTAGGCCTATAATGACTTTAAAATGTTTGAAAAATACTTTAATCAAATCATCATTTATATATGAATAGACCCATAAGGTAATGAAAAGAACCATTCATTAGCATTATCATTTAGATTCCTTAGAAATGAATCAGCCAATAGTCTATCCTCATATTATAAATCTACACATGCTACAATAGAAGATCTCAAATGTGTCTCAAGGCCGTGATTTCAATCATACATTTCAAATCTAATTGCCAAAATACCCATAGGTAAAGAATTTATAAAAATATCATACAATAATAGTGTGTGTCTAGCAACATTAGTTTTGTCATTCTCTTGTTCATTTAGTCTTGAATTTTCTCCTTTCTCTTCTTGATCTAATTTTTGCATAATGCATTTAGGGTGGAGGAATGAATAGTGTTAGGAAAAGGTTGGGTTTACTAGTGTGGGTATATGTGTAGATATGATTAGCATGAGGGATAGAGGAGGTAATAGATTGGGAAAGAGGCATAGATGAGGAAATATAATACAATGTAAGCATAAGCATGACATAGCAATGAAAAGGGGGTGTATAATATTATTAACATCAATTTTTTTGAATTTCACAATCTTTTTTAAAATAACACAAACAATAACATTTTTAGCTAAAAATTCATTAATACTTACTCATTTTTTCATTGAATAAGCCCAAATGTATAGAAGTGCATATGGGTGAGAGTAAATTACAATGGATAGAAATTATGGAAGGAGCCATAAACAACACAAAAGTGTGTCACATGTTGCTATGTAATTATATTAAGAGAATCTATCAAAATAGGCCCAAAACTAAATGGGAATTTTCATGAATATGGACATCTCACTATTACACTTCTATTGTGATTTTCTTACACATTTTATAATTTATAAGAGATATACTACATTAGACACAATATTTGTATGTATTTATAATTAAATATAAAGGAAAATAAACTTTCCTTAAGTGTGATTTAGGTTAAACCAACTATATGCTTACAAATAAGTATAGATTAGAATAGCTCTAATTGGAGACAATTGTGGACTATTGTATTCTAATATTACATGTTAAGCTAGGAAAAGTAAATGCAATGGATAAGGGAAATTATCTCTATGACCAAAGAATGATTTCCTTTGTTAAAGGTTTTAGAATAAAACTAGTATTTTCTTAGGAAAATGTGATCCCTCTATCAATGGAATGCTTCATAACATATGCTAAATTTTTATTTTTTATAGATCAATGCTATGGATTCGGGTCAAGTTGTTAATCATAAACTACTCCTTTGCTCATCTAGATTTGACCATATGAAATATGGAATTCTACTATATTGTTTGATTTGATGATCTTCCACTCTACTCTCTTTTTGATATTTGAAGGTTTTTTAGTATTTAGAAACACCTAGAAAGGGTTGTCATTATGTCAAAAGGCGGAGGTGTTCTTCTAAGTCAAATGGGCTAGAAAAATGTGAAATATCTCAAAGATAGGGAGCAAGGGTCATAGAATAATGGATACATATTTCTTACTCCTTTTAGTGTACCTACACCAAATGTTTCATTATTGATTCAATGCTCTAATTCTCTATGATGATAGAGGATGCTTGACAGATGAGAGATGCAAATTGAATGAAATTGAACATCTTTAAATACTATGAAATTGTATCAAATTTTACAAAATGTGTACTTATTCAACTTAGGATGAGAAAATAAAGAGGAAGAGTAAGCAAATTTATAATTTGAATGTTAGAAAGGTAGATGAAAAATTCAAGGGGCTAATGGTTATATTAGAAATAATCTATAATCAATTTGAAATATCTTAATGATTTGTACTATTAACACACCCCAACCCACATTGAGTAGAGATAAATATATAGTATTGCATAGTACATATAAATTTCTCTATTATCTAGGACATTTTTCATCATGCTTAAGGCATTTTATCCATAAGTTATATAATTTATCAACCTAAGATAAATAGTATTGAGAAAAAATATTATGTTTGATTATATAGATAAATATCAATACATTTTCTATTTTTTTAAATAAATTTTAATATAACAGATTTGATATAAATTATATAAACATAACTCTATATTTTAATGAATAAATTTTTTATATTATTTTGTATAAAAATTTATATATGACAATTTTATATTTTTAAAAATACTTCAAATTATTGACAAAAATAAATATTTTATATAAAAAATTATATTAGCATTGATTTTTTTTTTAATTTCAGATAAATTTTATAAAAAAAAAAACTCACAAACTCTAACACATCTAACCAAAAATCTATTATGGGAGAGGGGCCCACAGTGGAGCAAGGTCCAATAGGTGGGATAGAAGTAGTCCTTAGTGGGCCCCCTAGTGAAACACCTTAATATCTAATTGCAAAACACTTTTTACCCATAAAGTACACAAATTGACAAATCATTTGATGTCACATCAGTGCACCAATAAAACATGACTTAGTGCACCACTATCGGTCTCACGTTTTTTTGGGGCTTTTTTGGATATCTCAACAAAAAGCATGCTAATGTGGCATCATATTTGATGATGTGGCCCTAAAACAAAATACAGAAGCATGTGAGTTGTCAAATAAACTGTTGTACAAAATTGAGAGTGATTTGAAATTTCCAGGTAGGTTTTTGAAATGCAAAGTTAGAGTGCTCCACTATAGGCCCCTCTCCCCTAATGCTTCCTCTTTCTACATTGAAACAGATAACTTAATTGAAGATAACATTTCAGATTCTTTAATGGAGTTGTGAGTAATTTCTAAATAAACATAAAATATTAATAATAATATCTGACCTTGGGATTATCAGATTTGATAGTACCTATGAGAACAAACTCAAATATGGTATCAGCAACTATGTAAGGTTGGATTACAGGAAAGTTAACTCCATTGACTGTATAAAGAAATATATTGAATCCAAAACTAAAGGATATGGCTTACCCAAAACAACAAACAAAGTTGCCCATGGGATCTCTGATTCCTTTCTAATGGTTGTCGTATTTATATGGTCAACATCCTTACGCTCAGGAAAAGACGAGAAGTTGAAATAAACGATGTATGAAAAATGTCTTAACGATGGTGAACATATAATCCAAAATGCCAAAAAAAAGGTTCTATTATTTGTACTGAGATGAAGATTCGAATTTAGAATACGGTCAAAATGTCAGATCTGCGGAAAATTTATGATTTATATAAGCATGTAATCCTTATTGCTTCAATGGGCAGTAGTTGGCTTTCCTCCAATTAAGTTGGTGTAGCAATATTTGTGTTGTTATCTTCATCACCCACAATATGGCCAAGCTATCATTTCATACGCATTCCTTACCAGATCTCCATGCTTCTGTTCACTCAAGCAATCCTTCCCTCCCTGCAAAACATACTAGTTATCCATTAAGGAGGACAAAGCTGCAAAGAGCACAACTTCCCATTAGGGCTCTTAACAATACATTGGAGGGGGCCACTTCACCTGCCACGACATTGTATGATGTATTGTCTGTGTCTCAGAGCGTGGAATTGGATGGATTGAATAAAGCTTATAGGAAGAAGGTGAGAGTTTACCATCCAGATGTTTGCCCACCTGTTCAGAGAGAAGAATCCTGCAGGATGTTCCTTCAGGTGCAGGAAGCCTACGAGACTCTCTCTGATCCCATGCTAAGAGCTGACTATGATTTTAACCTGCATTTTAATCCCCAAATATTGTTGTTGAACAAGAGGAATGTGAGTGTGAGGGATGGTGCCAAGCAGCAGTGGGCAGAACAACTTCAAAGGATTAGCAGAGGCATGGGCATGGAAAGGGACAGTTGGGGAGGAAGAATGCGTCGCTTCAGAAACCAAACAGTGGCCCAAGCCTCCACGTAAACCATATTACAGACAGTTGCAGTCCATGCCCATGTAACTTCAATAAATTAGTCAATCAAACATATGTACTGGGTTGAAATAGATCAGAAACATATGAACATGCGGTTTCACTGTTTCAGTATGCCTCGGCTTTATATGTTGTATTTTTAGACTTGACAAGAATGAACTTGATAAGTAGAATTATTTTTCCGCAGCATGTCAAATTATGATATTGCTATCAGAGTTCAACCGTGTAGTTTAGTCAAACTCATTGACCCATGTTTCATGAGTAGTGGTTCAACAAAGACCATCTCTCACCGTGATATCAGATAGTCCTGCTCATTGCATCTAGGTGATGCTCATAGAGGTGAAGCACTAAGTCAGATCGAGTCACCCATCAATTACTGCTCGACTCAAGAACCACGGCGTCATTTACATAAGAGCTCTGAATATTTTTAGTGGACAACGAGCAGCATTGCGCTGCAGAATTTAGTACGGAGAGGTTAGAATTCGCGTTGATTCGTTTTTCTTCATGGATTTTAGATTTGCAAAATAAATTGAGTACAAATTTTGCATTTCGTGTTCAAATGATTTCCGACTCCAATAGGCTCCTTTTCAATTTTCGGGGCACATTCTTGACATTTAATCTTTAATTTTTTTTGTTTATCAAAAAAAAAATTGCACATAAATATAACTAGCAGTCACATGCACAACATGCAACAATCAATCGATAGGGGTCCACCATGAGACGTAGATCCCAAAGTGAATTTGGAACGCAAGGAAAGCTATGTGTGAAGTAAAAGATATCATCTCTACATTTTTTCCGAGCATTGTAGAACGTTTGCACTTGTTAATTGTTAAGCGACAAGCAATGCAGCGGAGATTAAAAAGCATTTGTGTATATTAGGAGATTGTTTTTTGCATTTCAATATCAATTATTGCTAGGTGGAAGTTGATTGTAGGAATGTAAAATTCATTATTTATAATGTATTCATTACTTCCAATCTCAATTAATTAATTATCAATGATTTTAATAAATAATAGTAGGAGAATGATTTTTGAATAAAAAATTTCATAGTAAATCACATTTTCTACATTCAATACAATTTAAATTTGTAAATTACTAGTTTTGTTAGTGAATATTTTGATGTAGGAGATAATCGAGATTAAAATCCGTAGAGTATATTTTAATAGAGAAAGATATTAGAAAGGCACAATTAGATGGATAATATGAATATGGCTTATGTAGAAATTGTTTTACATCTGTACACTTATTTCGAATATTATACACCGTTGTAAACTCTATATTATAGTGCACTTCTTTATTGTTATGTGAGAAGTAGTCCACCAAAGATTAGAAAGCATTTTCGTATATCAGGAGATTGTTTTCTTGCGCTTCCATATCAGTTATTTTTAGTTGGAAGCTAATTCCAGAAATGTAAAATAGAACCGTAGGTTGTTTTCATTTTTTACAATGTATCCATTATTTGCAAAGTCAATTAATTAATTTCAATGATTTTAATAAGTAATATTATCAATGATTTTAATAAGTAATATTAGGAAAATGATTTTTAAATAATTTTTTTATTTATAAATCACATTTTCTCAATTGAATACAATTGAAATTTGTAAAGTAATAGTTTTCTTGATAATAATAATTTTTTTCCAAAATTTAAGTTATTATAATCAATTTTTGATTCATTAAAATGGGAAAATGTTTTTTGTGTTTCGGAATCAGATTTACCAGTTACAAAGTGGCTATGAAATTGTAGATTATGTGATATCTTCCTAAGATCAAATTAACCTTGAGAATGGTTTTGAGAAAGTGATTCGTTTAGTATAGTTATGTGTTTTGGAAAAGTGATTCCATTAGTTTAGTTATAATGGTGATCATAAATGGGTTTTGCAAAAAGTGAAGATGTTGGAAGTAGTATCAACTCGGTAATTTAGGGATTCGAAAGACATATATACTTTGTGAAGGTATTTTAATTGAATAAGAAGTTACACATTGTTTAGAGGGAAGATCATAAAGATGTCACCAAATGTATAAAACAATTTGTGTAGACATATATATGTAAGAACAAATGTATGGTGTTAAATGTAGAACTACAAAACCCACGCTTGTTTTTCTTCCTTATGGAAAACATAATAGTAAATTTATACAATAGTTTGTGCATATACATATATGTATGTAACAAAGAAATGATTGATGTGAAATGGGAAAATAGAAGACCCATTCTCGTTTTCCACCCTGCCATTTTGGCATCATGGAGCCACATGGACTCTAGCCAAACCCTCGAGCAAGAGAAGTATGAAACATCCACGAGAGATGTTGTGGTGTTTCATTGTACATCGTATAGCAGGAATCCTGAGAAACTCTGTTGTTTGCATATATAATATCTGATATTGTTGTCTTAACTTGGTTTTCATATTTGTTTACATGCTTAAACCTAGTTCCTGCAAACAGAACAGAAAGCTATGTTAGTGGATAACCAAGGGAAATAAAAAAAGAAGGATAAAGAGCAAGTATAGGGGTAAAATTAATATATATAGTGTGAGTCTGAAAATAGTGAATAATTTCTGGAATTAGTTAACCAAGGTTGTCTATTGAAAATGAGAAAGTATGAAAACATAATAGTGAATGTATAGAAGAATTTGTGCATATACATATATGTATGTAACAACAAATCAATGATGTGAAATGGGAAACCACAAAACCTGTGCTCGTTTTCCACCCTGCCATATTGGCATCATGGAGTCGCATGGGCTCTAGCCAAACCCTTGAGCAGGAGAAGTATGAAACGTCCATGAGAGATGTTGTGGAGTTTCATTATACACTATACAATAGGAATATTAGGCGAACTCTGTTGTTTCCATATATAATATCTGATATTGTTGTGTTCTCTTTGGTATGAGAACTTGAAACCAAAAGTGTAACTTGGTTTTCAAATCCCTTTGCATGCTTAAACGTAGTTCCTACAAACACAAAAAAAAGGTATGTTAGTGCACAACCAAGGGAGGATAAAAAGTGAGTATAGGGGTAAAATTAATATATACAATGTGAGCCTGGAAATAGTGAATAATTTCTGCAATTAGATAAACAAAGTTGTCTATTGACAATGAGAAAGTATCATACTTACATACAGTGTTGATTATGTCTAGCAAGGATGAGTTGCATTGAACTTAGTCGTAGGAGCATGGAATAATTTGAAATATTTAAAGAGTCTAGAATACATTGATTTTCTTGAATGCATATTGAAATTTCTACAGGAATCTAAACAAAATAATACACATATAAAATAAAAGAGGCTAGCAGTTGTCTTCTATTAACATGTTTCATGATATTGTTGTGCCCTCATCTGTTTAACTATCAATAACATTTCATGATATTGTTTTCCACTCATCTATTTGAAGCTACCTCTAACAGAGTAGTCTATTGTTCTTCTAACAAGGATTGTTTTTAATCTTTAAAATTTTGTAATATTTAACATGGTTAATTTGTTTGGATGGAATATGTTATCATTAAGATGTATTGTTGTATATATAGATAAATATATACATGTGTACATATGGATATATATACCTACTTATTTGTTTTTTTTGAAATGTCTAGACAAAGGAAAAAGCCAACCCGCCTGAGTAAGAAAAGTAGGTAAGGTCGATGGAAAATCTCAAAGACTCTTACCATATATATCACATGATAATAGAAAATAGAGAAATTGTAAAACAACTATTAGGAAAGAAATTAGGGATCACAAGTGATAGATGGTGGGAAAGCCACATTCAACTATTTGATAGAAGACAAGCAACCTAAATGAAGCAAACAATGAAAAATGCAGTGCATAGTACAAAGTTTGTGTTTAGTTGTTTTATGTGTTGAAAAATGCTCTTGCAATAATGCAATTTAATCAATATGGGAGAGAACGAAAGAGATAAACAGTAAATTCATCATTTATGTAAACTACCCAGGAAAAACGATTTACAGATTCCCCAGCTCAATAGTTTGAGCACCCTCCAAGGTGGTTTAAAACGGAGCAAAATGCAACGAATTTAATAGTAGCCTATTATGAAAGCAACAACACAATGGTTCTTCTGATAGTAGAACTTCATCAAACTACACTCTCCCACACACCAGCATTCAATATTGCATTTTGTTCATCCACTGCCATTGTGCAATGAAAGGATGCATGTCAGTGCATAGAGTATATATTTCTGAAAGCAATACAAAGGAAGGTGAAAATAGTAAAATGGTGAATAGATGGTTGTATACATCAAAATTTTACATATAGATATACACATACATATACATATACATATACATATACATACATGTATATATACATATAAATATACATATACATAAAAATATACATATATATATATATATATATAAATATGCATATACCTACAAACATACTTTTTCGTCCTTTGTTTATCGGCTATAGTTATCTCTGTGTAGCATTGGCATTATACTCATCACCATATGACCATTCGGCAAGAATAAGTAGAATCAAAAGTATGAACAATTAATAAATCATTTATACAAAATACCCATGTGAAACATACATATATATGCATGTAAGCATATATATATATATATATATATATATGTATACGTGTATACACATACATATACATAGATACATGTATACTTGTTTGAAGTATCTATCGGGATTCTCGACAGCCTAGCCGCGTGGAGGGTTTGTCCGCGCTTGGGGGACTGTTGGCCGGCAAGGAGGGAACCATTTTTTTTTTAAAATGGCGATGTGGGCATTCACAATTACGTGGGTTGGTGGCGATGGAGAATGTTGTTGTCATGTTGGGGGAGTTGAATGGTAAGTGTTCGATGTGGAACTTTGAAAATATGTGGGTTGGTGGCAGTGGAGGTGATCTTCTCAAAAGGCGGAAGGTGAATGGTAAGTGCTTTCTCGGCTGATGGTTAATGCATTCTCTAGTTGTTGTACGATGAAGGCAGATGAAGTAAATGCGTATGGACGAAGTAAGTACGATATTGAATGCATATATGCATATACATAGATATATAGATGTTGACATATATATGTATATCTATACATATTACATATATATATACACACATGTATAGAGACATGTATATATACAAAGTTAGTTTCACGAGTGTAAAGCCATATTCTTTGTAGGATCTCTTCATATCTATTCAATGTATTTGTTTGCAGTTCCCAACAGGATTTTTGTTAGCCCAACTGTGAATAAGAGCATGAAGAAATACCAGTAAAGCCTCTTTGATTAGTCAAAAAAGTATAGTTAAGGTTAGTAATTTTTCGCTGTTGAGTGTTATTCTAAAACCTCTTTTACAATTTCTCTATTTTTCTATAATATTTAGGGCCATTGGATGGAAAATGTTATCATTCAAATATATTGAACATGTAAATATAGATAAATAGATACATGTGTACATATGGATATATATATCTGCTTATTTGTGTTTTCCAAAATGTCTAAATAGAGGCAAAATTGAACCCATATATGTATTTAAGGATTTCTATTCTTGTTGTTTTATATTCCATTGTTTCTATTAAGAAAGATGAACCAGCAAGTAGCAATATATACAAATGCTTGCATATAGGCATTTATATTTGTTTATTTTTTGTTATTTGTTTGAAGTTTTTGATGAGATTTTCGTCAGCCGAGCCTTGAATAGTATTTGTTGTGTAATATATGTGTTACAATTTCTTTGTTTCTCTATAATATTGAATTCCACCAAATGTAGCTTGGATTTTGTGTGTAATGTGTGAGGAATATACATATATATACATATATATACACACACAAATGTGTACATATATCTTTCTATATATATATATACATGTATACATCCATATATA
>VDFB02068137.1:49500-69543 GCA_007258455.2 Sequoia sempervirens | reverse complement strand
GAAGAGGAAGGAACTGGTTCCTCAGAGAGCGGGGGTGAGGAGGAGGATGCCAATGGAAAGGTCATTGTGCAGGCCTTCGATGATGATCTTGAAGAAGAGTTGGCCCGACAGCCGAAAGGCACTGAGGCAGAAACAGAAAGGTCACCTCTTGGAGAAGAAGGATAGCAAAAAGAAGATAGTCCAAGAGAAGATATACCTGAGGGTGAGGCTCAAACTGTCAAGAGCCTTGAAATTGAGCAGCTCGAGGAACATGTGCATGAGGTTGAACAAACTGAGGGAAAGAAGGGAGGGGAAATAGAGAAAGAAGAAAGTCCCCGACAGCAATTGTCTACCAAACCTCCTATTAAACACCTTGTGTTCATCCAGGACTCCGATGAAGAAGAGGGAGATACAGCTAAAATAGAAGGGAGAGCCCTTGGGGGTGAGGAAATGGAAGTCTTAGCCGAGAAAGGTGAGGGTGATCATGAATCACCTAAGGAGAAGGCTCCTATGTCTGAATGGTTGGAGAAATGACTCGAAAGAAAGACCCCTATGTTGAAGGACCCAAGAGCGAGGTCGAGGGTTTCGGTCTCGAGTCGCGGTGATAGCAATGCCTATGGTGGGCCAAGCCGCTGTGGCTACGCCAACATTCCACCCCTTATTTAGAAATACAACAGGAATAAAAGGTAGGGACACCTTGAGGAGTCAAAGGCTATAGTGGTGCAACTAATAAAATACAACAAGGTTTCAAAGATGAGCTCAAAGCATAGGTGGCCGCCTTGATAGCTTACATCCAACAATGGTCTTGAATGGATGACCTACCTACCACATCTATGGCTCCAACCCAACTACTATCCAAAGAAGAAATTGATAAGACGGAAAGGAGAAAGAACTTGGAAAAGACTACAAAGAGCTTGTTCTGACAAGTCTTGTACGTCAGAAACATGGGAATTAGCTGGGCTTTTTGAACAGCCAACAAGTTCTTAGATCTGCAGCAATCCTTGGAAAGCATGAGGAAGCTCTGCACTGACTTCTCAGCAACATATGACTCCACATTTCCAAAGATCGAGGCTATCCTTCAATTGTCCAAGCCACATGGGAAAAGGATATTGCATTCAATAAGGACAATCACTAGCTGATGGATGTATGGAGACACAATTTTGGAAATAGGAAGGAAATGCTGGAGCAAATAATGAGTAAAGTGGATCTAGATATCAAATGGATCAAGGAAATCAGGGCAGAATGTACTCGTTATCTCAAACTGATGATGGAGTATGACATGCCCACAATACAAATGGATCCAGAAAAGGTAAAACCCTACTTTTAGAAGAAGATGGAATACGGGATGTCTGGCAAAATATTGGTGGAATTCATGAGTTTTTCCACCCGTGCCTTCGATCAGTCAGAGTTGTTAAGAGATCAGGCACAAAATATGATGAGGAATGGAAGAAGATGGATGATAATGCAAAGGAGTGGAGCTACCAAATGTTGCGGTATGAGATCATCTAGGTAGACAAACACCAGCCGGTCATCCTAAAATTCATGGAATATATAGCATCAAAGAAATAGTAGGACAGCCCTATTGATGATAAAGAGCTTCCCAAGGAGTAGCTATAGTAAAACAACAATCAGCAAAAGATGAAATTGCTATAGTGTCGTCACTAGAGGATGAAATAGGCAAAGGAAAAATTGTAATTTTCAATTATAATATATTAAGGTTTGGTGAACCCCTATTTTGTAATGAATCTTGGCAACTCAATGAAAATTAATCTTGGCCATTCATTTAACCTTTTGGGCACTATAAATAGGGCTCTCCTCTCATTTACAAAGAAAGTCAATTTGTTGTAAGGAAATGTTGTAGAAATTTATAATGAAAATACATTGAATTGGTGCATTTTTTGAGTTCTTCACATGTTTCATGATTCAATATCCATTGTTAGATGCTTTATTCAGATTTTTATTGTTGTTATAATTCTAGCTATATTCAAGATAGATTTCAGAAAATGTTGTTCTATAGTTGTGAAAATTCCCCATGCCTGTAGATGCCCTCTTAGTCCATACTAGCTATTCGCTAGTTAGTAGATTATCGTAAAGTTAGTCTAGGCTTAAATTTAAAGTCGCCCTCACTTCTCATCTTTGTTCATGCATGAAAATGGTGAATGAAAGGTGAAATATTTGAAACCTTAGAAGATAGCACAAATTTCATGAGACTGTGAGATTTCTAGTTAAGTGGAATATTATTTTCAGGAAGCTGTCCATTGCAGGAACTCCATGATTACTGTTCACAGTTAGTTGTCGGTACAAGAACCTTTCATCCTCCCTGCTCTTTTTACCTTTTTTTAGAAGTGACCTATACCAAGGTTCATTGCACATTGTAAAAGCCAAATTTAAAGAAATGCCAAAGTTTTAGACCAATGTCCTAACCTTCCACAAAGAAAGTGAACTCTAATCTTCATCTCAAAACTTTGATTTGAAGATCCACTCACATCCAACTATGTAAGTCCACCCTATGATTACCAATGAAATCACATCAAAATCAACTGGAGGAGTTCCATGCAAGTCTTGACCTAACACCCAAGAGACCTTGGGAAGACTTTCAGCACCTTGCCATGGGAGATTTCCTTTCAAGAGAGGTAGTACATTCATGTACTACCTATGTTGAGAAAGTGTGCAAAACACCCATCAACAGTACACTTGGAGGTAAATTGATGTTACCAAAAGATTCTAGAATGCCTCATAAATTAGTGTTGATGGATACTAGGATTGATTCCCCCATGCATGGTGAATTAGTCCCTCCCTTCCTCGGACAAAAAACTTTGGGAACAAGTTTCCTCGCTATTGGAAGATGAAATTTAATAAAATAATTTTTTCATGAAATAGGTGGGACTCATTCACCATGGGTGGAAAATCAGTCCACCTTTAGGAATTCTGCAAATTCAAGAGTAGATTCTATGGAGCTAGATCTGCACTTCTGCTTCCTACAAATGTTCGCTTCTGAAACTGTCAAATCCAAGTCTGAAAGTGACTTTTTGTCGATTCTTTGACTTGTTGAATGAAGAAAGAGCTTTAACAACCTTGCAACTTGATCTTTTAATGATTTCCAAGCTTCCAATGGACCCAAATCTGCAAAACAAAATAAGCAGAGAAGAAGGAATGGTAAATGTTAATAGGGACATGGGGGTTTGCATTGGTCAAACCCCTTTTAGGTAATTAAACCAAAATGATGAAATAATAGAATGAAACATGTAATAATGGAATAGATTACCTTGTCATGATGATTGATTTTGAATGTTTACAACATAGCATGTAGAATCTTCCCTTGAATTACATTAAATTGAGTCTAGAAGAATGTAGAAATGTCTTACAAATTTCAAAACACCTTCACAAGACATCATTAAATGTATTTTATTTAGTTTTGGAAAGTTCAAGACCTAGTGTGGATGCATAAAATGCCTCTATAACACCTAGATCAAGACTTCATTAAGTCCATTTAATCATGAATTATTCCCATACCGAGAAAAGGGTACTTTTTCTATGGCACAATACTATATCGTAAAGATGCAAAAGTTCCACTCTATCGATACCATATGAATCTTGGAGATAGTATTGATGAGTGTCATGCATTCAAGATCATATTGAGTAATTATCACTTTGACAAAGATAGTTGTTATCTACTGATTAAATAGCATATCCTTTATACTTTTTGTCATGTAATAGTATAGAATACTCTATTCTCTCTATTACATGATCCTTCCCATCACTTACCTTAGCTCATTCTTGTCTTCCACTCAGTGGGGGAAAGAGGTAGATAGTCTTGTCCTATTAAGGAATATGTCATGTTCCCTTAAGACCGTTATCTACCTTCCACTTATATAGACTGAGATTGGGAGGTAGACAAGCTACTTTATGTTGACTCACAACTACTTCACTAATATTTTTTTAATTTTCCTCTTTTTCTTTCTTTTTTGTTTGATTGCATGTGCTTAATGTGATCCCCTGTAATGTTGTGTTCGATGTTTCTGCTCTCTATGTGCATTGCTCTATTTGTACCTTTATTATTCTATATGTCATAATATTTTAACCTTTTCACTAGTCCTTGACTTTTAATTTCATTTTTTGTCTTGTTTTTTTCCTTTTGGGGATGATGCAAGGCATGGAGACACCCTATGTCTCTTCCATGTTCACCCAAAAGGATTCCTTTTTTATTTTCCTTTTCATTTTATTTTTTCTTGTGTTTTCCTTTTGGGGATGACGCAAGGTGTTGAGATATCCTATGTCTCTTCCATGTTGACCCAAAATATTTTCCATTATCTTTTCTTTCCTTTCACTTTTCTCTCATGTTTTCCTTTTAGGATGATGCAAGGCATCAAGACACCCTATGTCTCTTCCATGTTGACCCAAAAGGTTTTTCTATGTTTTCATTCTCTTTGTGCCATTCTTCTATTCTATTGTATTTGAGGAATGATGATAGTTCCAAGCTCTCTAATAACATTGTAGCAAAGATAGATACTAACCCCAAATCCATAGATCCCTTATGTGCTTCTGGGGGGCAACCCCTCTTTTCCTTTTACTTTTTCATGTTTTGGCTACTTTAAAGTAATTTCTCATAGGATGGTGTTAGCAATTTCTTTAAAGTGGTAGCATACATTAGCATTATTTTGGCATGATTTCATTTGAATTTTCTTTCCAATTCTTTAATGTGATTTTCTTACTTCATGCAATGCATTTTCTCTTAGTGGCAACATTGGGATTAATTTCCTTTAAGAGCTTTATTTATCTTATCATATTACATTCCTCTTAGTGGTGATGTGACACATTGCATTCCCTAAGTTGTGAATCTTTTATTATTTGATTGGTCCTCTCTTGGAGACATTAGGAACGAGGTCCCCTATGATTAAGACCTTGCATGAACTAAGAAAAATCCATTTGAACATCCCTCTTTCTTATTGCATTTTTCTTTTTGTGCCTGATTAAATTCACAGAAGTATGGCTTTGGTATGGTTATCTTGGGATCACTTAGTGAACACCTAGCTTCACTATCCCTCGTTAGCATGTATTTTCTTTCTTTTGTGACTTATTAAAGTCATGGAGATATGGATTTTATATGGTTCCTTAGGGCTCATCTAGTGGACACCTAGCTTCACTAGCGCTTGTGAGCATGCATTTTCTTTTTTCCTTATTAAAGTCATGGGGGTATGGATTTTATATGGACCTCTTGGGGCTCACCTAGTGGACATCTAGCTTCAACAACCCTTGTGAGCATGCACTTTTTTTAGATAGTGGACAATGTGTTCCACTTGTAAACCTTTATTGGAGAAATAGCCTAGACCCAGTCCACAACACGTTGGATGGCCAATCGAAGCTTGATCCATTGTATTTTTCATTTTTCTTTTACATTTTTCCTTTTTCTATTTTTGATGACATATGCTTGCAATCTTTTTATGGCTTCATATATCATCTACAAGCATGTTCCTTTGTGCTTATGTTGGTTTTCCATAGGATCTTGATCCTAGGGGATTGGCCACCCTCTTGATTATTTTCATCCTATCCTACTAGCATTCGTACATTGGAACCCCTCTTGATTGTGTGATTGGCTACTTTAGTGTGAGTTTGAAGCAAGTTCATCCTCTCACTAAAGTGGGAGCTAAATGTAGTGTAGAAAAATGCATACCCTTGCATTTTCACACTTGTTTGGCCCCACTTTTCTTTATTTATCCCTATTTATGTCTTAATTGGTCCTATTTTGCATCCAAAATCCCTATGAATTATATCTTTTCCTAGCTAATCTCGATATTCTCCAATGGATAAATTATAATTTAATGATTTTGTTTAAGTGTCCCTAATTTTTAGGTCAGGACTAAGATGCCACCTAGGGAATTTTTATCACCCAAAGGTCTTGGGACCATGATTTTTAGGCATTATAAATGGGTCCCTATTTGGTGTCTATGCCCTGAGTTTCACTCCTCAAGACTATGATGCCACCTAGGGTGTCTTATTCCCCTTTGAGGTATTTTTGAAATTTAATTCCAAATTCTAGTGGGATTAAAGTCCTTTAATTAATGAATTCATATGTTGACTTGGTGTGCTATAATTTCAGGATATTAAGCATGGATAAGTATAAATACAAGGTTCCTTCTCTCATTTTATCGTAACAAGAAATCTAAGCATCCAAGCATTCTAGTATTCAAGAGCATTCAAGATCAATTCATCAAGAGTTTGGAGCCATCGTCAAGATTCAAGCATCATATCAAAGATCTTCTTGCATCAAGTGTGTTGTGCTAACTTTTGTGATGTAGGGTTTTTATTCAAGCAAGAAATTCAATTTCATATCTATCAATCCATTCTTTGATTCAAGATCAATATCCATTATAGCCATTTTGCAAAAGTTTGTAGACTTTGTAACAAGTGTTTGGTGAGTTGTAGCATTGCATTTTTTTTCATTCATCATTTCCCTTCATTATTTTATTTCATTTCAACGTTTAATTACCAACAAGGGTTTTGACCAAGGAAAACCCCCATTCACTAAAAATCAAAAACTTTTTCCTCTCTTGTATGTATGTAATTACAGATTTAGGTTGAAGACTTGAAGATCATTTGAAGTGAAAAGTTGCAAATTTTCAAAGTTACATTACAAAGTTGTCATCTTCATGAAAACTCACCTACAACCCAAATATGGAAGTTTCAGAACCTGAGATCAGAGAATAAGGAACTATAGACATCAACCCTTAAGATCACATTTAGAGATTCTAGAAGTTATAGATGGGACTAAGTCACCAGCTAGGGCATCTTAGTCCTCTTGAAGATATTTTCATAAATTCTTGTAGATCCAATTCAAACATCCAAAGATTTTACATTTGCCTTGAGAAACAACAGTGGAACTAAGACAATAGTAAGGAAATATTTGTCTTCCATAGCATATTTTGATAGTTTCTTTGCATTTCTAGAATCCTCATTACATTTCCCAACTTCCCAAGTACACATATCCTAACTCCCTATTGCATAATGTTATCGTTTGCTTCCTCCATTTAACTTGTATTACTAGATTTTGTGAGTTCAATGCTTATTTTCCTTTTCCAAGAATTTTCTTGGTGGTGAACCTCTAAAAGCTTAAATAACACCCTCCTAGGTCCTCCTTGTTGAGAATTGACTCACCTTGTGATGTTGATAGTCAATCCAATTAGGACTCTTAGGAAATTGTTGAATGATAGTTAGAGAAAGGTGATATTCCATGCCATTTTCTACCTAATTAGTTGATCTACTATTTTGATTTAGATTATCTTATTTTGTGGGATTTATTCTAAAGCTAATAATACACTCAATCTTGACATCAATTACATCTAATAATAATATTTTAGTTGAAAAGGTTGTATGGTTGGGAAGGTACAATTACCAATAACCTTGGTAATAGTTTCATGCTTATACACTAGCTTTGTACATCAGTTTTTTGGTCCAAATTCTATCTCAGAAAAATATATCACTACAGGACTTGGTATGTAGATTTAAGACTAGAGTGATGCATTCTACATTGGAGTTTCATAGAGATATACGAAGGAATTTGGAAGAGATGAATGATAGTATTATTATCTAATGACTATAGTAGGTTTCTATATAGTACGTTGATGTGGGAGATTCCACATTTTCTCATATTTGATTATCATATAGTGTGGTGTTGAAGTTAAGCAATTTGACATCGCCTAAAGGAAATTCAATGTGTTAACATGTCTTTTTATTACACATTTGGTGGATTGCATATATGTTTGGAGTTATTTTCTAGCTCTAGTCGACCTCATTGTGTACTAATGTTGAGAAGTTTAATATCTTCTATAAATGATAAATGAAAATTAGCTATCTTGAGAAGGTGTGGTATGATCTTTGATTGTATCCTAGAGTGTGTGGGAAGCTTATGTTTTATCATTAAGGTATGTAATCCTGATCAAGGAAATGTATCCTATATAGCATGGGTCTTTCTTTAATACTTCCCATAATGGTTATTAGCAATCATAATATTATAGTTTGTGGTAGATTGCATTCAAGCATGTAATAAACTTGGTCTATAGTTTAAGCTATACACTTTTAAGTAACATTCATAAGGTTTAAAAAATCTTGATCACTCTCTAGAACAACCCATTAAACATGGGTTGTGCTTGAATGCACCACAAAATTGATATAACACAACCACTCTACATATCAACTAGAGCTATAGGCTCTTTATTGTAGCAAGATGTAATCTCTCTTGGATCATGCTACCATTACTATGAAAGGTGATCTATAACTAGCTAAAAATAGACAAAAATAAGAAGATTTGTCATGTTAGAAAGCACAAACAACCATTCCTATGAAATTATTGATCAAACATAGACAAGGAAACATGAAATAAAGTATGTAACATAAGCAAATAAACATGTAAACCTATCTAACTAGACCTAACCGCAATCCCATAGGGAAATTGGTACCACTTTGATTTATAAAGTAGCCCTTTCCCAACCCCTTTGATAAGATCAAAGATGTAAATGATTCCTTGGAAGTGTATGAGATTGATGCAAAACGATGATGAAAGCAACCTAAAATGTGATGAAAATGAGTGATGAATGTTCCTACAGTAAGGTTTCATGTGATTGTGGATCCATTTCAAGTAGAAGAGGCTTCTACTTATAGGAGTGAAGGGTTGAAGAATGGGTGAAATTGATGAATGTGGGGCTAACCTAGGAGCCAATAGCATTGTGAAACTTGTCAAAAGGCTATTGAAAGTCATTGGGATGTGTGTGGAGCACATTTTGAAGAATGTGAAGAATTTAACGAAGGTAGATAGATTTGTAAGGGAATTTATTGGAATTGAATGAAAATGTTTGAGATGTAAGAGGGAAAAGATGGCATGCAAGAGGAAATTTAAGGAAAATTTGGATCTCATAAGAGCATTGAAGACCTTTGTAAGAGGCTTTAAAAGCATTTTGGAGGGAAATTTATGAATGGGTAGTTGAGGGGAATATTCCTTTGAGAGAAAAATAGGCTAATTAGTTAATTAGAAGAAAAGATTTGTATGTGCAAGTTGGTTATTTGATCATGTGTTTAGTTGAACAAGGTTGAGTCAAAAGCTAGAGAAATGCATAATGAGGATTAGGAGAATATTAGAGTTAATTAATTCAGAATTAAATCAACTCAAGTGGGCTAGGGGATTTATGACATTTGATATAAATAATTTGATTTATTTAATTAAATGAGAGGACTTTAGGGTTTTAATTAAATAAATTGATATATTTAATTAAATGTGATGAACATTAGTCATGAGAGGATGAATTAATCTAATAAAGTTAATTATTTGATTAATAGTAGAAATTGATGATTTTATCTAAATAATAAAGATTATTTAATTAATTGGTTATTGTAGAAGTGATTAGAGAGGAAGTGATATTAATTAATTAGAATCAAATGCATAGTATCAATTAGGATTATTTGAGTGTCTACATTTTGCACCTCTTTGAAGTGATGTACTTGCTGCATTGGTTCAAAGAATGACATTACCAAGATCAAAATTCAATTTTTTTAAATTTTTTTGGATGCCCCACTATTGCCTCAATGGAAGGAATTATGCTGCTACACTACCCCCTCAAGAGATCGAGCAAAAATTTAAATTTTTGGATTGAGCTCGTGATAAAGATATAGCAAGGTTCAACTACAAAAAATTAAGTTAGAAGATGCAAGAAGAGGCTCAGGATATCGAAAAATGATCAAGATAGGCTTCATGGCTCATAGAATGGCTAAACAGGCTCAAAAACCCTAATTTTCCACTCAAAAACCCTAATTTTCAAGCTTAAATAGATGGGTTTAGGTTATTTTTAAATTATTTGTGCACTTTGTCTTCTAGAATACTTGTGATCTTTGTCTAAGTTGCTAAAAAAATGGTTGATCATGTGCTTTCCAAGCATCAGATGGACCAGGTTCATGAGCTCTAGTGGCCTTCTCATTTTTCATGTTTTAAATGCATTTATTATGGTTTAGGTGTATTAGCCAAAATCAACCCTATAGAGCATCTCTCCTACCCTGGTTGGCGTCACTTTCAATGCTAGAGTGCCACCTTTGCAATATAGCATCATGTAGCTCAATTAGGATCTAGGGTTGTGCATCCAATGTCGACCCACCTTTGTAGTGAAGGGCCATGTGACTTAGTGCGGGTTGATAATTTCCAAAATATGTCGACTCACCTTTGCTGTAAAGCATTTTGCAAGTCCAAATAGTCTAGTGCCACCCTCAAATTTTGACCCATCTTTGAGGAGAAGAATTGATTTTTATTTTGGTGTCACTTTTAATAAAAGCAAAGTGTCACCTTTGCTAATACTGACCCACCTTTGCATGATAAATGTTTTCATTTTCAATTTTTCATCAATTTTTTTGCAACTTTTTTGATGTCATGCACATTTTGAGTGTGAGAGCTTCTTCACCCACTCCATTCAAAGAAGCAGCAGCACCAGATATTGCAATAGACAAGGCACTTGACTGATGATGCATTGACCATCCTAGGAGTGATTAGTTTTGAGCATGTGACACAAATTATTGTCATCCACACACACTTGGCGATGATGACAATGCTCGTTGGGTAGTGGTGGAGTGAGACCTCATCATTTGACTTACTAACTGGAGAGGTCGTCATTACCTTGGAAGATGTATGGAGGATCCTATAGATCCCCATCCATAGCGAGCAGATAGTATATGATTTGGAGAGCAGCAGTGATGCTATTTTTGAGATTCTCAGGGTTGATGAGTATATTGCAAACAATAGGCAGATTGACCTTCATCGTTATGAGGGGATTTCCCTAGATCTATCAAATTTTTCATAAGCACATTGATCTCAGGGATCCTAGTTCCTGACAGATGGGCATGGCGATGCAATGTTGGATGGGGGATTGTTTGGGCCCAGATGATTAGTGAGTTGACTATTTATGCATGGGGCATAGTAGTTCTTGCGTCAATGTACCATGATATGCATTAGGTTGTATATTGTGGGGCCCATAGTTTAGGTGTCAGAGTGACCTTACTTCACATATGGGCCTATGAGAACATTCCAATTTTTTTGTTGATTATTGCTCTGGTAGACACAGACTATGATGATCAAGTAGTGTATAGATATGGGGCCATGACCATGCTCCATTATACAAGCATCTCACATTGAAGGTAGATGATCAATGATATGACAATTTTTAGATGGATTCCTTGGATACACACCTACCGATGGATGAATGATGATGTGTAATTGTTCTATTATCATCATACGAGATATATGCAGGGTCGTGATCACTTGATGATCAAGTGATACATCCCTGATAGGGTAGCCTGCTAGTTTGGGGAGGTGTAGGATACACCCGATGATGGTTATAGAGCTATATTTACTAAGAGATCTTGTGATAATTTTTGAGGATAGTAGATCCAATCCCAACTGGTGATAGATGAGCTTAGATAGTTGGTTGCACAAACCTAGGTGTATTATGATGGTCCATAGGATGTTGGGGCCACACAAGCTTATGATGCATACTTGCAGGCCCACACTCTGATTTGACTCACATTACTAGTTGTACCAGCAGTGGGTAGATGATGATAGAGAGGTCCTTAGATACAAGGTCATCGACAACCTCTACCACCAGGGGGTAAGATAGGCATGACGGGCAGGTACCAGAATAGTCACAGAGATAGGATGGGGATGGCCAAAGGCCTTATCAGAGGCCTCCACTAGTACAACCAGTGGCTTAGAGGGCACCATAGTAGCCAACATAGGGGCCACCACCAGGTCTTGATCCATGGGCTGCAAAGATTGCATCCTTACAAGCACAAGTTTAGTAGCTCACAAGTCAATTGCAACAAGCTATATAGGAGAGGGATTAGGCTAGGAAGTAGTTAGAGCCTACCAAGGTAGAGATAGATGACAAGTGTCAGTTATGTCATGATTAAGATTTGGACCTACCTTGAGAGATAGGGCATCATGAGTAGTTAGAGGCCATGGCACATCATACATAGGGACATGCCATAGTTGTCATGGAGATGTACAGTCAGGCCATGCAAGAAGCCACATACTATAAGATGTGCTACTAGAGAGTGTACACACTAGCTCGACAAGAGCCCAATTTTTCATGGATTAGCAAGGTTGCTCCAAGAAAATCCTGAGGAGACCCATCAATTGGTCATCATGTCTTGAGCTCCCACAAGGATGAGTGATAGAGTGAGGAATAACATTCTCTGATGATAGACACTTTTTGGTTGTACAACCTGATTACTTGATGCATATACATTCATTGGCTAAGTTTTGATTAGCCTCTGGTTTATTATTTTTGATGATATTACACACTAATTCTAATTGTACCATGACATTCAAATTTTTTTTATATATATGAGATGGCTCTGATGCGGCATTAAATGATGTGATTTTTTTTTCTTCATGAGTTATGGATGTATGGATGCATAGGACATGTTATGGATATATGTATATGTGATTTATGATTATGATATGATGTTTTATGCTTTATGATGTGATGGATGCGATGCTATGGATGTATGACATGGATGCATATGTGACTTATGGTTTATTTTTTATTTTTATTAGTTTTTCTATGTGATATGCCATGATGATGCAAAATGTATGTATGGATGAATTTATATGTTTATGCTATAGATGTAATGAATGATTATGTTATATGATGCTTAGAAAGATAGATATATATTGTGGTGTAATGGAGTAAGATGCTTAGAATAAAAAATCTATATTATGCTAAACAACTTAAATGATAAGGAAATGCATGGATGATGTTTCATATTATGATGAGATGCCACGATATTGTAGGATGTGTATATGTTGACATTATTTGTGGATATAGGATGGATGCATTGATTTTTTTTTTGAATGTCATGATACTTTGTTAGTGTGGATAGAAAGAAGAATGAGAGGGATCAACCCTTGACTCTGAGAAGATGCAGAAGTCTAAAAATTACATGAGTCATCAAAACTTTATTGGATATGATGATGAATGATGATGTGTTCACTTATCAAGGGATTGGGATGTAAATGGCACAACTTTCCTTATTTTTGATAACACACATAGACATGATGCATCAAGGTATAGATAACCAGGATGGCATGGTATCTAGTGCAATGGAATTTGACTTAAAAGGTAAATAGGAGTATCCTTGTTCATAGCTAACATATGAAAACCTTGCTAGGATGTATTTTAGATGCTTCAAACACCTTGGACCAAAACACAAAAAGATAAAAAATCCCAATGTAATAATCAACAAGCTATCCAATCCACCCTCCATACATATCTAACAAAGCAAGTAGTCACCAAGGTTATATTACAAGGTGTAGAACCAAGATCCTATATCTACATAAACACAAGAAACAAACACTATATTAGATCAAATGCAAGTGAGAATCAAGATTCCCCATGAAATCCATTTAAATTGCAAAGAACAAGAAATGAGATGAACACAAGTAAATATAAACAAAAGCTTTCAAATCCTATTCAATGTAAAGAAAACTCTTGATCCCATGGGGGAATTGGTGCCAATTTGATGTGGAAATTGGCCCTTTCCCAACTCCTATGATGCAATGTTGATGAGTGATGCACTTTGATGAAGACTTAATGGAGCTCCATGATGAAAAACCTACATAACCTAGCTATGAAATTCATAAAATGGATGAAGATGAAAATGCTTGAGGATGAAAATGAGTATAGTAAGTTTACTCAAATTGTGGATGATCAAAACAAAGGATGAGCCTTCTATGTATAGAAAGACAAGATGGAAGAATGATCAAAATGAAGCAATGCAGGATCATTTAACACCCAATGGGAAAGTGCCACTTGTCCAGATGTGAATGGAGAAAGCTTGAGCACATTTTGATGAATGTGCACAATAAATGGAATTAGGTGGAATTTTAAAATAGTGGAATGACATGCAAGAGGGAAAAATAATGAATTAAATGCCACTTGGCTAAATGCACAAGGACATGTGAGAGGGAATGAATGTCTTGTTGGAAGGACAATCCACTTGGAGAGATTTCAAATTTGGAAGAATATTCCTTAAAGACACTATGTTGAAAGAAAATAGGGATTTGATAAATCCATTAAATGTATTTTCATGTGCAAGTGACAAAATCTAGAGAAATTTGAAGATTAGGATTAAATTAATCAAGGTTTAATTAATTTAATGAGGGATTAGATGATGTGAATAATTGATTTAGATTTATGGGTTGATTTAAATCAAAGGATGAGAAGAATGTGATTTAGATTTAATTACATAAAGGATTTGATTTATTTAACTAAAGGGAATGATGTTAGATTAAATTAAACAAGGTTTAATTTATTTAATTTAATAAGATGACTTTGGAGATTTAATCAAATAAAATGAATACAGAATTAGGGTTAATTAGATCAAATTGATTAATTTAATTAACAAGAGAGAATGACTTAATCAGATAAATGATTATTTATTTAATTGAGGGATGAAGAGTGATGACAAGCTGAGAAGGTGATTTGGGATGAAATGGTGTTAGTAATCAGGATCAAGTATGTCAATATATTTTCCATGTCTACACAAGGACATCCAAAAAGAATAGAAAACAAAAGTTAATAGCCAATGTCCCATTCCTTTCTGTCTAAATCATTGTGATAGACATCATCGGGAGGTCACTGGAATAGGTGCGATAAGATGAGTTATAAGAAAAGATTAAATTAGTAAACAAGCCAATGTTCTTCATACCTCTAGCCAAGACTAAACTACGGTGATGCCTAATGTTGATGTCCACTGTGGGAAAGATGTATCCTAGGACATGATTTATAAGATGATTCTAAAACTAATGGGATTATGGACTATTGATACCAAAATTTTGACCAACTTGTTTACCTATTGACCTAGACTCAAGACCTTGACGTTTTAAGTTTTATCCAAAAGTTGCTATGCTTGTTTCCACTTGTTTTACCAAAGTTTTGATGGTGACAATTTGTTTATTGTGAGTGAATGTTTATAACGAGTGAACATGAAATGAGATGGGTGATTTTTTAGGGGTTTTTGAATGTTTTTGATATTTTGAACTATTTTTTGAGGTTGCATTTTTGAGATTTTTGAGATGTTTTACAAATGTTTTGATTTTCAAATTTTCCAATTTTTTTGTGTTTTTAATGATTTTGACCAAGAACCTAACCTAAGGACCTATCCTAAGGGAATCGGGGGTTGTTGAAAGATTAGCCTTGCCTACGTTATACATGTAGAGACCATGTAGTTTGATTGACACAAACTCATTTATTGATGAAGTATGAACAATGTTGGATTTCCATTCTATTATGATGGACTCCTAACCTAAAGTGTCTCTAGGGAACATCAGTGATGGCCTTTCCTACATTGAAGCTCAGAGACAATGTAGTCTAACATGGTGACTATGTTTTTGAATTTTCCTATTTTTGGATTATTTGGTGTTTTGAAGATTCCAGGATATACACAAATCCAATCTGATGCAAGATACAGGGAATGCCCCCAAAATTATGTGATAGAATATCCCAATATAGGAAAGAAAAACTAACCTTGGGAGTGTACCAAGTAGTGCTAGGATGGAACATGATATGCACACAAGATCTAGCCATGATGTGGGCATGGATTGGTGATGGAAAGAACAATGGAATGTGATGGGTGAATGTAATGGAATGTGATGTGGAACAAACTGAAGAATCCATGGTGGATGGAAGGTGCTTTATTTATACAAGGTACCTATTTTCTAAGTTTTCACCAAGGTACTTGCCAAAAGCACCACCGAAATGGTTTTCACTAGAGGATGATTTTTTTGTTTACTGTTTTCAATCCTATTTTCTAATTTTTTATGATTTTGATATTTTTTATTTTTTTGTATTTTTGGATTTATACTTACAATATTAGCCATAATTTTTTTTTATATGGGAGCTATTAATGGGCTCCTGCAAGGATTCACCTTTGGGTGTGGACAATTGATATGCTCCTGATTTGTAGTTGTCTATGATGATGAAGGGCCCCAACCAATTGGGTTCAAATTTTACCTTGTTGTCTGGATTTGGTACATTCTTTTAATTTTCTTTTAGCACAAGCTCTCCAACTTGGAATGGATTACTTTTGACCTTCTTGTTATAGCTCCTCTTGAAGTAGTTCTAATAAACCTATAAATGATTCAAGATATCTAAGTGATGCCCATCTAGTAGCTCTAGCTTGTTCAACCATGACACCCTATATTCTTCATTAGGGATAATTTTTTGCAATGATATTCTTAGTGATGGGAGCTCGACCTCAACGGGTAGTATTACCTTGGGTTCATAAACAAGGGAGAAGGGTGTTACACTTGTAGGTGTGCATATAATAGTGTAGTAGGCCCATAAGGTAGGATTTAACTATAAGTACTAATTACAACTAGCTTCCTTGACCATCTTTTTGAGGATTTTCATGATGGTTTTGTTCATAGCCTTAGCTTGGCCATTACCTTTAGGGTAATAAGGGGTGGAGAACCTATGTTGAATATTGAATCTTTCACACAACTCCCAAACATCTTGTTCTTGAAAGGTGTCCCATTATCTGAGATATGGGCATGTGAAACACCATAATGGTAGATGAGGTAATTGAGGATGAACTTGGTAATTTGTTTCTCCATGATATATGTCATGGGAATGGATTCTATCCACTTCCGGAAGTATTCAATGGTGGTGATAATAAACTTATGGCCATTGGAAGAGGTTGGTGTGATCTTCCCTACGAGTTTGAGTCCCCATTGTGAAAAAGGCTAAGGTGTAATGAGAGATTGAAGTTCTTGAGTTGGTACATGGATAAGGTCCCCATGTTTCTAACACTGCAAACACTTCTTAACATAGTTGTGAGATTATTTCTCCATGGTGGGCCAATAGTACCATATCCTTAATAATTTCTTAGCCAAGGTCATACTACTCAAATATGAACCATAGATACCTTTGTGTACCGTGTTCAAGGAAGTCAAAGCTTCCTTAGTGTTAAGGAATCATTAATAGGGCCCCTCAATACTTCTATGGAGAGGGTTTCCCCAATGATAATGAACTTGGATGAATTTTTAACAAAGGTATTCTTTAGGCTTGAGGTGATGTCAGTGGGGAGGACTCCTATTTTTAAGTAGCTGAATATATCATGGTACAAAGGATCAATAGAGCCAATAATTTCACACACAAACTCAGATTTTGGTACCTCAAAATCCAATATGAGAAGCTTCTCTACAATAAATTCTTGTTGATGGATGTTCCTTAGGATGTTTAGCAATGATCCAACTATGGCCATAACATCCACTACTTTGTTTTTTACTCTTGGTATTTGCTCAAACGTTATGTCAATGAAGAAATCTTTGAGATCCTCTAGCATCTTTTTGTATGGGGTAAGTTTGTCATCCTTAGTTTGATATTCATCATTGACCTGATTGATGACAAGTTGTGAATACCCATAGACCTTCAGTGCCATGATCTACCCTTGTACGGCTATTCGAAGTCCTATGACAAGAGCTTCATATTTTGTAATGTTATTAGTGCAAGGGAAGGACAATCTATATGATTTTGGGAAAGAAATCCCCTTGTGGTTTGATGAAGATAATTCTTGCTCTTGAACCATGTTGTGTGAAAGAACCATCAAAATATATTTTCCAATGGTCTGTAACATTTTGGAGGAAGATTGATTCATCTAGAATCTCTAACACCAGTGGATTAGCATATATGGGGCCTTTAAATAATTGATCAGCAATCACTTATCCTTTGATGGATTTTCATTCCACATATTCAATGCCATATTTTTTCAAGATCATGACCCAATTGTGCATCTTTCCTTTGAGTGTTTCCTTAGGAAGAAAATACTTTAGGGGATCTATCTTGGAAATTAGTTTTATTTGATGAGCTAGCATGTTGTTCCAGAATTTTTGTGAGGCAAAAACAATTATAAGAAAAGATTTTTCAATGAAAGTATAGTTTAGCTCTTGTCTCACTAAGGTTCTACTAATGTATTAGATAGCTCTCTCTTTCCTTGTTTCATCATACTGAGGGAAAATAGCACCAAGAGTTGCTACTATAGTTGAGATCTATAATATCAATGTTTTGTTTGGGATTGGTGGTATAAGGTCCAGTGGTGTTAGTAGATATTCCTTGATCTAGTTTAATGCCTTGTTGCACTTCCAATCCCACTTGTATGCTACCTCTTTGTGAAGTAGATGAGAATAGGGGATAGTTTTATCGACCAAATGTGATATGAATCTTTTGATTGATTGAAGCCTTCCTTGTAGACCCCTCAGTTGTTTTAATGTCAATGGTGCTTCCATGTTGAGGATTGCTTGGAATTTTGTGGGATCAATCTCGATTACCATCATTGACACAATATATCCTAAGAGATTTCCTTAATTTATGCCAAAGAAACATTTCTTGGGATTGATTTGTACCTTATACTCTTCCAGCCTATCGAAGATCAGGCCTAGTGTTGATAAATGGTCTTGATGCTTGCTTGATTTGGCTAGTATGTCATCAACATAGACTTCTATAGTCTTATCAATCATATGATGGAAGATCAAAGTCATGGCCCTTTGGTATGTAGCTATGGCATTCCTTAGCCCAAATGGCATCATATTCCAACAATAGGTGCCCCATGGACAAGTGAAAGTTATTTTATGTTGGTTATCCTTCGCAATCATGATTTGGTTGTACCCTAAAAATCCATCCATTAATGATAGAATTTCATTCCCCGCTGTCATATCTACAATCATATCTATGTTGGGAAGGGGAAATCATCCTTAGGACATGCTTTATTCAGGTCTCTAAAGTTGGTGTAGATTCAGATGCCCCCAATGGGCTTGGAAACAAGTAAAAGGTTTGAAACCCATTCTAGATTATGGGTTGAATGAATCTAGTCCAACATCAAGAAGTTTTTGTAGCTCAAATTTTACCAATAAGTCAATTTGTGGATGCATCTTTCTCAAATTTTTCCTTACATATTTTTCCTCAGGATACACTACTAGATGATGGACCATTATTTTGGGATCAAGACCTAACATATTAGCTTATGTCCATGAAAATTTCACCTTCCTTTCCTTTAGAAATTCTACTAAATTTTCTTGGTCTTTAGTCAATAGTGACTCTACATAGAAGGTAAAGTGCAGGGTCTCTTTGGTTCCCAGGTTCACTAGGTTGCACTTCTTCGCTAGGACTATTGACTTCTCTTGGTGTATAGCACTAAGGGGAAGATTGAATCCCTCATCCTTTGGAACCTTAGAGAAGCTTTCACCATCAGATACATCCCTTTTTTTACTCTTTTAGGATCGGTAAGTTCCACAACATGGATTTCATTTAAGGATCACGACATTGCTCTTAGATTTTCAATTTTGTGACTAAGAGATTCAATCATTTCCCAATAGTACATGTGTATATAGCTCAATTTTGAACCCAACCTTACGATATCCATATGGTATGATGTCTCTTAGTCCCATGAATTTAGAGAGAGCCTCATCATTTTTGAATGAATTGAAGATCGACGATCCTTGTTGGTCACATTTTATGAGTTAGGGGTACAAAAGTTGTAGCTTAGTGTTATGGGAGTTTGGCTTAAATGACGTTGTGGTGTCATGAAGACATCAGAATCCTCCTAGTATAGGTTATTTATATTGAAAGTATAGTTATTGATGGGAAGGCCAATGGATACTGGTAACTAAGGGGAAGGCTTCACTATTTTGACCTTACCTATGGTACAACCAAGGAAAATATTCTTTAAATGTTTCTCCAAAATGAGAGGTTCTACTAATCCATTTTCATTCTTCCCCAATTTCTCATTTTTGTTATATCCACAACCAAACATCAGTTGTAGACCCTTGTTTTTGTCCTCCTTCGAAAGATCACATACGGGTCTTTCATCTTGGTAGAGCAAAATTGATACATCTTTTTCATCCACAATCTCTTTGCTTAATTCTTACCACTTTTTGAAAGTGTTAGGGGATGTTGTGATTGTTTGGGATGATGAGCGATTAATAGGTTGTGGTTTTCCATGAGATTTAGGAGATTGTGGTAACTATCCTAACAAAAA